>VZTD01003101.1:762084-817250 GCA_013397725.1 Rhagologus leucostigma
GAGAGGAAAAGAGAGGGAGAGTGAACGAGATGGAGAGTAGGCTAATTTTTCCAGTCAGTGAAGTTTCAAGGATGAGAAGCCTAGTTTTGCTTTGTTATTGGCTTCAATATTAATTATACAGTATTTTTTCCACTTAACAAAAAGAATCAGCTCCTTCAATCCAAATTCCCTAGCTAATTTCTTTAAGGTAATAATGCATGCATAAGACACAGACTCAATGTTTTTGCCAGTTAGAGGTGCACCAATGTAGCACATTTGCTGCAAATTCAGCGTCCTCTGAAAAGAGAGTGAATTACGACACATAAATAGACCAGGTACGAATCCTATCTTCCTAAATGGAAAAGATGATTCAGCACTGGCTTCAGTCATGCAAAGTGATCCTACAGGGAAATGTCTTCTGTCTCTTCCTCTGCAAATAGAATGAAGTAAATTTTATGGCGTTACATGGAACACCAGGATACAAAACCTGGTGTTCACATATGCCCTTAAAAAAAGTCTGTCTCTAAAATGACCTATTATTTTGCACATTACCCATCCCTACAGCTGCTGATCACTCTCGTATAAGATATTTAAAGCCAAAGGCATTTTTATAAAGTCAGTACTGAACATATATCCCAAAGAAAGCAAAATAAATTAGAAACCTTTTAAACTCCTAAGGAATTTAGTAAATTTTTTTTTTTATTTTTTTAATTTTTATTTTATTTTATTTTATTTCATTTTACTTAATTTAATTTTTTTTTTAAACTCCGGTCTATATTATACTTCCTTGGGTTTTACTACTTTTACCTTGGTCAAGAATCTAAATGGCAAGATGGGATTTCTATTCAGCAGGAACCTGGGAGTGTTTTGTTCCTCCAGAAAAGATATATTTTTCCAAACAGCAAAATTCAAACTTGAAGGAAGAGCGTTTCTGATTCTTCATCCTGGTTCTGTCTTCAGAGGTTGTTTCAGTTTCCAAATAGGTGATGGAGCGTGATCTGCTTTTGACATCCTTGGATTTCTGGACTGTGCCCTAGAATCCCATTTCATCTAAAAGTGAGGGTATTCCTTTCCCACAGACATTCTCAGCAGTGCAGCACCCCCTCATTTGTCATGTGCACTGTAAACGAATAGCATGCAGCAGATTGACACTTGTTGACCATGCTGAGACCTGGTAGCCATAGCTATTTCTCCCCCTTGCATTCAGACCACATTCAAGATTCAATTAAATCTTCTCAGCATGAACCATATCTTTCACTTATCAATGCTCCATTTTACTGTGTTGCGCTTTTTGCTTCCTGGAGCTGTGCTACATGGAACCCGACACAGCCAGAGCTTGTAAAGAACCGTTATGTCCTTAGATTCCAGACCTGCAAGGTCACTTCATCAAACCAAAGCTCATTAAAAAGAAGGAAGAAAGGTGATCTACCATTCTGACCTCGGACATTGTAGCTGAAAAAGCCCTTTGCCATTTATATTTCAACTTTCAATGAGTATATGACTCAGTACTGGAAGGATTTGTAGCTGACACTCAATAGAAGCTGCTCTCGAATTTTGACAAATCCCATCTTGAGCCGAGAAGAGAAACAGATATTGATCCTAAGTGTACCTAATTCATCTCTGCACTTGTAATCCCAAAAGAAAATGGCTTCTATGACCAGAGGGCGTTCAATATTTTTTCCATCTTGTAAAATAAACAGCAGTTATTTTGGTGTGTCTTCATGCGTCGGGAGCAACACTGTAAGTAAACAAAGCACTGATTTTTTTCCTTTCCTCTTTCTTGAGCAGAGTTACAAGAACTGCTGAGCCTTTTGATTAGACTAATTAAATTGTATCAAATAATTTAGACTGATGAAAGTATGGAGGGCACAGCAGCACAACTGAGATCTGTGGCTCTGAAAGGAAGCTCCATGCCTTTATCAGAGAAACGTATTTCAGCAGGGATCATATAATAAATTGTGAGGAAATTCATTTCACCCTGATGATCTAGCAGTGTGGTGGCACTAGCACTCGGGGAGTTCTGAGTGATGATACATGGAGAGATAAAAGGCTGTGTTCTGTTGTCAATTACATTTGTGTAAATTTGGAGAAATTCAATTGATTTTTTCTGGTGCTGTTAAAGATAGAGCCTGAGGTCAGGACCTAACCCACAATTTTCCGTATTTTTCCTTTTTTCAGCATGTCATATCAGAACAACTGACTGTCAAATGTAGAAGGTTTAGAAGTTCTGTGCTGAGAGTCATGCCTGACAAGAAGTGAATAGGAAACAACCAAGCATTCTAGCTGATGAATATTTTCAAAGGTTTAAGTACAATCACCTAGAAGGACTAATGCTGCAGGTATACGGTGTCTGAAGCCCTCCTGTGATGTGGGAGAAACACGCTGTAATCGGAAATAAGCAGACCAGGTGTTTGAACCTCAGCCTCCCATCATTATTGAAATATTGAATTTTGTGGGGCAGCTGTGACTCTTTCCTGACATAGCTAAGATTCACTAAATATGCTGAGTTTCCGAGAAAAGTTTTCGTTTCAATGAATCAGTCTTTTCTGACAGCAATGTCAACAAATGTTGAAAAATTTCCTATGAGCTCCAATAATCATACAAGGGAGCATCTGAATGCAAAAAAATGGTGAGAAGGGAAGAGTATTTATAGACAGGTGACACGCATTAAGTGCTACTCAGCAAAGACTTGTTATTTTTAAGCGAGAGACACTTCAGATTTTTAAGATCACTTAAGATCTTTCAGATCTTTGAAACAAGGGTAACATGGTGCAACTTTGTGTAGATATATGGCTGTCAAGAATCGATGTCACACATTAAGCACAGAGATTTTTCCTTGTGCCAGATCTGATTTGTTTGTTCTTTTTTTTAATTTTCATAGAATCACAGAATTTAGCTTGGAAAAGACTTCCACGATCGTCTAGTCCAACCTTTGACTGCACTTTTTATATCTGCAAAGGGGTGAGTTAGTAGTTCCTTCAAAGGAGGCAGTTGGAAAGTGCTTATCTTAATTATTGTCTTAATTGTCAAATAATCCGATTAATTATTGCTTCTTTTTTCCCTATAATTTCTTAATTCAGTGCTGCTATGAGTTTGATGGTGTATAAAAACCATCTCATGATGATGTTGAGTACTTTTTTCTGGACTGAAATCTCGATCTTCTGGTGAAATTAAAAGCTCTAATTCAAACAAGTGCTATAAAAGTTAATGTCCAGCAAGATCTTCCAAAATGTCTGATACAGTTGCAAGCAATGGAGTCCTCCCTCTGCAAGACAGAGGTACATCTCAGTAAGATCACAATCATGGCGCAAGCAAGCTGTTCTCAAAGAGGTTGCCTGTTAGTAGTGAGATAGTCAAAGTGGACAGATGGCAAGTAGTTAGCAATATTTGTGCTCTACTAAATGCTCCAGATATCCTTCTCTTGAGGTAGCTGTAGGGATCTGGCCTGTGGGACTCAATGGGATTGCTGGGTCATGGTTAAAAGTGTGTGTGGTTGTCCAGCTCTGCCTCCACCATCAAGTTTCACCTAAGAGGAAAGGAAGGGGGAGTCCTGGATGTCCATATATAGGCAAATGAGGATTTGTCTTCAAGCACAAGTCCATAACTTCTTTCATAAATATCAAATATCTTTTGAATTTTCAGGTGCAAGGGCACGAAGGGCAGATTGTCAGCTAAATTATATCAGAACAGGAAAAGTTTACTCTGCGAATTCAGCAATGTTTCAGTTCAAAGAGGAAAGATTTATTTATATGGAAAGATTCCATAGAATCATAGAAGCATAAAATCATAGAAAGGTTTAGGTTGGAAGAGACCTTAAATGTCATCTAGTTCCACCCCCACTTCCACTAGACCAGATTGGTCAAAGCCTCATCCAACTTGGACTTGAACACTTCCAGAGATGGAGTATCCACAGCTTCTCTGGGCGACCTGTGCCAGTTCCTCACCATGCTGAGGGAAGTATTTCTTCATAATATCCAATCTAAAACTACTCTCTTTCAGCTTGAATCCATTCCCTCTCATTCTGTCTCTCCATACTCTTGTAAAAAGTCATTTCCCATCTTCCTTGTAGGTTCCCTTCAGGTACTGAAAGGCTGCAATTAGGTTGCCCTAAAGCCTTCTCTTTCAGGCTGAACAAACCCATTGCTCTCTGCCTTTCCACATGGGAGAGTTGCTCCATCCTTCTAATCATTTTGGTGGCCTCCTAGGACTTACTCCAGCAGGTCAACATCCTTGTGGTCAGAAGGGTACAAATAAGGAATTTATTTGTTGCCGTTTTGATTTGGCAATATCTTCCTGTTACAGAAAATCTCCAAAATATGAAGGGCAGGGAAATCTCTCTGTTTTTTCATAATGAAAAAAAAAAACAAAAAATGTGTGGCAAAATGGATGTTGCGGGGAGGAAAAAAAGGTAAAAAATAAAAGCAACACTAGATTTTCTTTTAAAGAAGGTTCACATATAATTTTTTGTTCCTCAGTTATCATACTTTCAAATATTTTTAGTCTTTTATTGCTTAGGGCAAATTGGTGATGATGATGCATAAGTAAGCAAGAAATAGGACTTGAATTTCTGTGGGTACTCACGAGTAGCTGATAGAAACATCCAGTTACTTCCCAGCCAGAGTAACACACAGCTCTGCTGGAGTTTTCAAAGCTCTGCTGCAGAACAGGTTATAAATGATCCGGAATTAATACTGGACAATAAAGAAGGGAAATTGCTCAACCATGTTTGCAGGCGTCTGTTACAGAGATAGAAGAATCCAGGTTTAGGTGAGGCTGTAAAAATGATTGTTGGGAAACAGGCATCATAGGGACAGTGTGTAATGGCCAGGTCATTTAGGTATTCTCGTCATCAGGTGAAACAATGTGGAATCTGTGACATATAGAAATAGCCATAATGTCAGCATTTATTTGCTTTCTTTGCTATGAGTAATTCCCTATAAAAACAAATAAATGAAAAATAAATAAAGCCATCTGGCAAGGTTGCAAAGCATTGAGCATAAACATTAATGGCAGTGCTTTTTCACTTGCATATCAGTTTTAATCTAAGGTTCTTAAAATGATCCACATTAATTAAGCCTTATGATTCTTTACGGACGTCCATAAGAAAAGGCAGATAATACTTCCTGATACTCTATAAATTAGAGAAACTTAAATCAATGACACTGAGATTCTCAGATATTTTTTAAAAGGTGGGTTGATTCACATTGTATTCACTTAAAGGTTTGCATCAAAATTCTAGCAAACAAGTATATCTATGAATATCCCTGTTTTTTGGTTTGTTTTTTCTCAAAATGACTGATTCCAGATTTTCTGTTACTTATTTTCTGTGATTACTTTCTTTATCAGACAATGGATGATAGAAAGCTAAAGATGAGCTGCCTGAAATCCTGGAGGATTCCTAGTTTTGAACGCAAGTGGATTCAATTTTTTTTGCTGTCCATAGGAGTGAGAAAATAAAAAAAAAAAAAAAGAAAAAGAAAAAAAAATTAAAAATTAAAGGCCTGTCCAGTCTGTCTAACCAACCTCTTTGGAGCACACTCAAAAAGGCCTAGATTCATTGTTCCCTAGCACCTGACTGGCTATAATCATACGAAATACTCTGTGATGTTAAAAGCAGGAGCTTAATTTCTCTAGAGGTTAATTCAGCCTTCCTCTGATCTCAGTTAACTGGTGAAGGGACTTATCTCTCTTCATTGACTAGACAGGGAGCTGAAGGGAACTGTATTCCAACTTAAAAGCCCTCAGATGCTTCACAAATTAGCAGGATTAATCCAAGTTTTAACTCTCTATGTGTGGCTGAATCCTTCATATAATATTTCCATCAGAATACCGTCTTAAGAATACATTTATTTAACTGCAAACAACTTGAGTGATGGTCAAAATATGAGTTTTCTTTTTATAAATTCAGTTTGATTGAGAAGAATTAATCTAGAAAGATGACAGTATCTTTGAAAACCCAAGATGTTAACCTTGTTCCTTTGTTTTAAGCAGGAAATGATATCAATTTTTGTAGAGCCAAGTTTTCTCCCCATTTGCTAGTAGAGACCCCTGTTTGAAACAGTTCTGGGTCACCTCAGCTTTTCAGCCCATGTCAAATTCTCTCTTATTCTTATTAGCAATATTTTTTTTTGACTTTTGGCTTCTTTTCCTGTACATGCAGGGACACAGCATGCTTGGATACTATATGTAAATACATATAAAGTGTTTTATCCTGCATAGAGACTGATTAATATAAATTATATTATTCATTGCTATGTCTTCCAGATGAATGGAATAGTATCAAGAGTATTCTTCCCTGTAATAGGAACAATAATACGTTGTCAATAGACAGATACCTTAATAAGATGAAAAATCAGTTCAGTGACAGAAACAATAGATTTCATAGGAAACTATATGACAGGGAAGAGTCATTGCATTGTTTGGAACACCTGTGGTTAATTATCATAGCTGAATACATTAAATTCAGTTTCCAGCCTCATATATCTTCATAGACTGTTTGGCGATATTAAGCGATAAAGGCTTAATAATCAAAAGTACTGAGTTAGCAAATGTTTTCTAATTTTAATAACTTCTTGTTGTAATTACCAAGTCTTGGAGTGAAATGATTTAATTAGAAAGTAATCAAGAAGTGTCTACTGTTAATTGAAGAAATTATAAAAGATCTACATTTTTAATATATTTCTTGGGTAATAAAATTAAAGTCTATGATAATTATTTTATAAACCATGCTGATAAGAAAAGTTTGATACCAAAATGAGATATTGTGTCTATTAATTCCCATAGCTACATTTGCCTTTGGCAGGTATAACCCAAAGAAAAGATACTTTGGACATATCCATTATCTGTCATTTCACATCTTAGTGTACTTAAAGAATGTCCATTCATGCTCACTGCTCCTATGAGAATAGCAATAATCATCATTATACCTATTTTCTCAACTAATAAAGTGAGGTTAAATGCATCAGTATAAATAATGGCTATTTATAGGTTAGAATGAAAAATTTCTATCTAATATCCTTTTGATAGAAAACTGGATTTATAATTAAGCTGTTTTTCAAAAAGAAATTGACATTTTTAGCTTTTCATAAATATTTTAATTTTTCAGAAATGAAAAAGATGCATTTCAAATCAAAACAAAAAAGGCAAGAAATCAGTGGTTTAAAAATATTCAGCTAAACCTGAAAGAATTTGAATTTAGAAAAAGTCTGGACAGAACTTAGTAGAATTTTTAGTTCTTATTCTCCACCTTTCCATTATTCTCTGTCAGCCAAGTACTGACAGTAAATGCTGTTTCCCAAAATCTTCCATGGTTATGCATTTCCATGCTGAACCATGCTCAGCAAGTGGAGTGCCAAAAATGCTTAATGTGTTATAGGGATAAAACCTTTTTTTCCTGACTGCTGCTATTTCTGTTAAACATTCCAAGACACTGATCATCCAATTTAAAACTTCTGTGGTGAACTGCTATTCCCTCTTGGGTGTCTGTTAAGGTTAATTTGTCAATGCACAAGAAGCACAGGATAAAGATCTTCTAACACAGGTTTGTCAGAATAGACATGGTGTATGTAGGTTTCTGAAATTGTACATGCTCTTAGGTCCACGGCTTGCATGAAAATCTTGTACTCTAGTAAATAAATGCTATTAAAAAATATGTTTTCCATGAAAGGGAGAAATGACCTGCTTGCAGGAAAAGTGACAGAACTAAAACCACACACAGAAATTCTTTCCAACCTGCGATAGAAACAATCTGAGAAAAGAAATATATTCTAAAAATGAGAAATAAGCTCATTTTTTTTCATGAGAACGTCATTATTGGTTTACACCTTTTAGCTATTTCTCTTGAAAAACACATCTAGTTAATAACAAAACCAACATCACTATTCTTTTGGTTGCTGTTACATCATTATCCTTTTGGTTGCTGTTCTTAATCCTGAAAGACTTTTTGGACTGTCAACAGATGATGTCATATAACACGCATGGTGAACAGGCACTAGAGGGATCAAAAGTGGCACCTCCATCTCTGAACAAAATTCAAATGATTCGTTTGACTAACAAGACTACACGATGGTGGATTAGTGATTGACAAACTGTCAGACACTTCAGGCCAGATTCACAAATGCGTGTACATTTTCAGTCCTAATATACGCATACTGTTAATGAAATCGTAGGTGTAAAAAATACCCTCACGTGCTACAAAGATCTACTATGTGCTGTAAACACCTGATTCATGTGTGTGTGAGGATTCTCTTGTCAATTCAATTGGCTTCTCTGTACTCATATCTCTTCTTAATTTGGGAAAGCCTTCAAAACCCAACCAAGCCAAAAATGCAGAAAATATTTTATTTCTCTAGAAATTTTCAGATCAAAGTAAATGTAAATTATTTGACCATAAATTTCATTTCTGTTCTGCCCGAGTCAGACAGATCGCCTTGACACAAGGCATATACTAGGGATTGGTGAATGGTTGGTGACAGTGATCTCTAGGTGCTCTCTGGGCCAACAGCTCCTGCGAGCTCTTCACAAACCCCAGAAGTTACCTTTGGCCTTGAGCATTACTGCTTCAAACAAATTCAACTTGCAAACTTAGGAGGTTACTTTTAATTTACTTGCCGTCAAAATTCATTCTTCAGAGACACTCTGTCAGCAAAGGAGATATGAGTCAGTGTCTTCACTGTAGGAGAAAAAAAACCTCACACTATGTCATGTTTTATATGTAGAAGAGAAAGAATAATTATGTGTTACCTCTTTTGGTTACCTTGCAACAGGGAATTTTCTGGATGACTTCTTTGACAGAACGAGAAAGTCTATTTTACAAAAAAAGGGGAAAAAAAATTGTGGGAATGGAGACACTGGGGAACTTGTGCATCCTTTAGGATAACACAAAGGGAAGTATTACAAAAACTGTTCCCAACTGGGCATGGATTTATAAGTTACACAGAGCACCCTTATCTACTGAAATGCAGAACTATATGCATGAGAAATTCCCAGCTGCTGACATTTTGTGAGCTTTTAATAGTACCATTAGTCAATATATCAGTATGCAGCATATCATATTGACTAGAGCTGATGTTTATAGTGGAAAGCTATTGACTTATGGGATGAAAAAGTGGATATAATTCAGCTTCAGGCATTATTGCCCACTGGAGGTTACTTTTTCATTTACAGGGACAATAATTTGCCCTGTAAACTGAAAACTCTTGGCTCACTATATATTTTACTATGCACTTTAATAAGAGGGTTTTTTTGCCCTAAATGTGCTTTACATAGAAGCTGGAACTTCAGCAGTAGCATATCCTCTGTTCACATATCCAATACTAAAAGAAGCATCCCACAACTAAAAAAAAAATTTAAAAAATTACCCAAACCAACGAAACTTGAGTTGTTCACTAAAATGTCTTATTTTTAGAAATGGTCAATTACACATTTAGATATAAATGTCAAGAGATACCTCTTACATATCTATCATACTGTGTGACATTGGCAGCAGTCTCAAGGTTGAGAGCAGACTTGGTTTTGCAGAGAGGTTGTGCAATCCTCATCAAAGATTTCCATGGAAGCCCTAAGAAACCTGATCTGACTCTTCTTGAACAAGAATTCAAACAGCACGGCCACTTGAGGTCCCTCCCAACGAGTCCTCCTATGATCCCTCTAAAATTTTTAAACAGGCTCTTTCTGCATTCATTGGAGGGACACAGACTGTCACAGAAAATTAGATCACATCAGCAAAAGACAGATGCCTGTTACAAATGGGAAGAAATGCTCTCTGGAGACACTATGGAGGGAACTCAGAAGATTAGCCTGGATTAGGTAGTGAACACATGGTTAAAAACGGTGATATGGCATGGCTTGATTTACCTTTGACTATACAGACTACTGAATAGTGGAAGATGGCATGATTATTCCAAGATGTTTTCTTTGCATGGGACTCACTCATCCTTGATCACAACTGATGGCTTAGAATGCTAACAAAGTGCATAATTGCACAGAATAGAAAGTGCCATATGCATTGACTGATGAACTAATGATCTGGATCCTACAGTTTTAGTAAAAGATCAGCTTGCTAACCACAAGACACATACACTTCAGCTGACAATACATCTTGATAAGCTAAAAAAAATTCAGAATTAGCTTGTCAATAGCAGAAATGAGTCAATAGCAGAACAACTGCTATCCACATCTAATCATAGTAATGGCACAATAGACAATATTCATTATCCACCTGTCAAATCTTGGTGTGAAAAAAGGCAGTAATAGATCAAGGATAGTATAACAATAACAGTAACAATAATAGTAAAAACAAGAGCAGCAGCAAAACCAAAAAACATCATGTCCTAAAATTAGTGTCATAAATCAATGAGTGTTTTCTTGTGTCAATTCACATTAAGATACACTGTACAAGACATAATATACCAGAGTATCCTAACACAACATGACTTCCTAGTTTTACTTCATGAATTATAATTTAAGACTTAATTTTTTTCACCCATTGGATAGTTACTTGCTATAACATAATACAGTCAGGGATTTTCTCTGGGTTTTGTGCTGAGATACCTGCATGTGCTAGGAGAAAAAGCGATTCTTTCTTCTTGCCTTCTTTTCCTAGCATTCATCCCAACAGTGCTACTGTGTAACAGGACTAAATCACTTCAATCACAGTTTGACAGCTTAATGCTGACTTTGTCTCATAGAGAGGAAAGTTTTTTAACTAGAACACAAGATGGAACTGTTTTGAGAGCTTAAGTAGAAATCTGGTCTTCTTTTCTTTCTGTGAAAACTACTTCTTCCACTACCTGTTTGGCCCTTGATTAGTAGTGACAGCATTACTGGTGGTGTTGTATTAGCCACATAGGGGATTATGGTCAATATTGATACCTTTCTCTAGAATAGACAGCCTTTTTCTTTTTCCTTTTCCTTTTTTTCTTTTTTTTAAAAGATTTTTTTCCCCAAGATTTTTTCAGTGCATTGACTTAATTTTCATTGACTGTGACAAGAACCAATGTACTATCAGTGCCATGTAGTGTGCTTCTGAATCTGGAGATGAAACCTATCCTTATTACTCAGTGTAGCTGCCTAAACATGTAGGTGCGTAACATCACTGGAGATGCTGTGGGGTTGGCAGATGTGACACCATCTATGGGTAGGTAAAATCCTTCTGTTCTTTTGAAATGGCAACCAAAAGGGACACCCAAGGGCATCTCAAATGACAGCAGATAATTTTGTCTAGGCAATTTTACTTTATTCTTAGCATCTAATTTATGACAATCATTAAGAATATATCTATACTGAGAAATTAAATGGGACCAGGAACATTTCTGGTCATTAGGGTCAAGCAGCAAAATATATTTGTGTCTGTGCTGAGGAATTCACTAAGCTTCTGAAAAGGGTAAGCAGACCTGGGGTAGTTACTGAGAGTAGGCAGTTCTAACTCCTAGAATACTTCCTGGTTTTGGCAGTGTGTTAGTTGTTATAAACTAAGACTGGACCAGTCCTAATACCTCTCTAATCTAATCAGATGAGAGTCCTTTTGGACATTATTTTCTTTAACAATCATAGCTAAAGTACCTAAGAACCAAGCCATGTATAGGCACTAACAGATAAACGTTCCTCAGATAATAGAAATGGTAAAAATTCTCATCTTCCCATCTCCCCACTCCTTGGTCCACCCTGGTACACCCAAAATAATTCCAGACCTTTGATGCAGCATATTTAGGGATATTTCACGTTCTACCAGGTTTATTTTTTCTCTATTTCTTTGGATGTAATTGTCATTCAATCCTAGAGTTGAGGTTTGGTTTTATTCATTCCTTTCTCTGTCTCTGTTTTTCTCTTTCTATTCAGACACAGAGAATAATAGAATTGCCACTGCCAAAACCCTCACTCCACTGGAGTGAAAACCATTCATTTGTCGTCTCAATTTTAAGATTCCTGACTCCAAATGCAAGGATATTCTCCACAGACGTAATGGGACATTTAGCAATTCACTCATTTTCTTCACATGCTACTTATTTAGACACTCAGCAGTTGGCAGCTTTGATGTGAGTGGTAAAAATTATAAAGACATTACGTATCATAAAAATATAAATGAAAGAAAACATGGGCCCTGTTTTATATCAGACTAAATTGGCTAGTGTCATACTCAGGATTTTTGTTTTATAAATTATAATTGTTAGAGGAGGTGTTCCCTTGAGTGAAACACTACCTGTCTCTTTCATATATAACATCAGCTCTTCACTATTTCCTCCTTAAAGAAATTGCTGCGCAAAACTTAGGCACAAAGAAGCAAATTTATAAACTCAAATAGTACACTTATGAATAGAAAAATATATCACTCTGAGATCCTTAATATAATTAAAGTGTCTGTCAAAAAATGAAAATAAACAATATTATATGGAGGAAGTGGTAAAAGCTAAACAAGTAGGGCTAGGATTGTTCAGAACTGCTCATATAGAAAGGAAAGGGGGAAAAAAAGACATCTTTTTCATGCTGCTGTTCTCTCCTATTTTCTGCCCATTTGTGGAGGATTCTAAGAGAACCTAAGCACCCACACAGCTGCTCCACTCAGTCAGTGCTTGGACAGGAGAGAACACAGGAAGAACAAGAGTGAGAAAATTCATTGTTTAAGCTAAAGATACTTTAATAAGTGAAGAAAAGAGGGGAATAAAACTCAAGCAGCTCTGATGCAAAGGAGATCGATCATTGCCTTCCACTATCTCTGAGCAACAGTGACCTTGGAAAACACTTCCTTCCATGCTTCAGCTTTGGCTTGTGAAGCATGACATTGAATAAAATATTCTTTTGGCCAAGTTAACTGTCCTGCCTGTTTCCCTCTCCAACTTCATGCCCATCTCTAGGCTACCTTCCGTAGGGGGGCAGAAAAGATACACTTCAAGAAAGCCTCGAAGCTGTGTGAGCACTCTTCTTCAATGCACAAATCATTAGTGTGTTATCAATCTGGTCACAAATATTAGTCACCACAGTCTGGTCACCACATATATTGGTTTGGCACGGCGTGGTTTTAAGTAGCAGGGAGGCTGCAAAGGTGGCTCTTGTGAGGAAGCTGCTGGAAGCTTCCCACCATGTCCGGCAGAGCCAATGGCTGATGGCTCTGGAGGTGGACATGCTGCTGGCCAGAACTGGGCCAATGAGAGAGGCTCGTAAGGCCTCTGTGATGACATATTTAGGAAGAAAATCAAAGCGAAGTCACAAGATTTTGGATTCTAGTCACAGAAGAGGAGGAGGTAAGAACATGTGAGGGAGAACAACGTGGCGACACCAAGGTCAGTGGAGAAGCAGGGGGAGGAGGTGCTCCAGGCACCAGAACCGAGGTTCCTCTGCAGGCCGTGGTGAAGACCATGGTGGAGCAGGTTGTCCTCCTACAGCCCATGGGCCCACAGGGAATGCAGAGATCCACCCGCAGCCCGTGGGAGAGGTGCCCGTGCTGGAGCGGGTGGATGCCTGGAGGAGGCTGTGATCCTGTGGGAGACCTGATGGAGAGAGAGAGCTCTGCTTCCAGGCTGGAGCAGCCTATCCTTGGAGCACTGCACCCCGTGGGGAGAGACCCACGGCACAGCAGTTTTGGGAGGACTGTCTGCCCGTGGGAGGGGCTCACGCTGCAGCAGGTGCGGTTTGGCTGCTGCTCGTGAGAGTGGACCCATGCAGGGAAGTTCACAGAGAACTGTCTCCCATGGGAGGGACCCCATGGCCTGACAGGGGAAGACTCCTCTCTCGGAGCAGCGGAAGGAAATCTTGGTGATGAACTGACCAAACCCCCATGCCCTGTCTCCCTGCGCTGTCGGTAGGAAGGAGGGAGGGCCTGGGGTGGAAGGTGTTTTAAGGGCTTATTTTACTTTTCATTATCCTCATCTGATTCTGTTAGTAATAAATTCACTTTGCAACTTGAGTTGAGCTTGTTTCGCCCTTGAAGTGTTTCTCCCAGTCCTTATCTCACCCATGGAGCATTCATTAATTTTTTTCCTTTTCCCTCCTTTTGCCCAGCTGTGGCAGGGGAGGGTGAGCGAGTGGCTCTCATGGGTGCCTGGCACTGGGCCAATGTCAAACCACGACACCACATCAGTGGGTTATTTGGTCACAAATTCACAACACATCATCATATGGACTCCTATGATGAAAATTATGCTCCATATGCTCCATTCCTGCCAGACTAGGCACAACATCATAAGTTCTGGTGTTTAAACAGGGACAATTTTCTTTACAGAGCACACACATAGTGAGAGAAAACCTGGTAGATATACTCTGGAGAGTGAAACTCTGGGCAGGTTCTTGCATATTTCAAAAAAAATGTCATGTTACACCAAGAATCCTAGTGGGATCAGGATCTACTATAAAGAGAGTAAGAATTCTAATGGTCTTCCTCTTCCTTACAAATTTTTTTCTATTGATTTTCTTCTAAATTTTTTTCCCTCATAGCTTCTCACTGAAAGCTCAATAAGATTTTGGAATCCCATCCTTATAGATATTCAAATATTTGCTGGACAAGATGTTGAGAAACCTGATCTAAGCTGGTTTGGCTTTGAGCTGAGAGATGGAACAAGGGACTGCCAGAGGTTCTTCCCAGAAGACAGATATGTCTGCTCTGCGCTTCCACACCAGTCTGCTCTGACCAGTGCCAGCAATCCTGTACAAAGCTACCAGAGTTTCATCCACATTATTTTGTGCTATCAATAAATATCCTGACTGCCATCCTATCTGTGTTGATGTTCTCACTGCCATCTCAGTTCTGTGACTCTGATCTAGTGGCAATTGCTGTGGGAAAACAGAGACAAACTGTGTTAAAACTCTCACAGGTGACTGAGTTGTCTGGTGTAGGGAACCATAGCAGTAAGGCTGTCTTCAGATGTGGATTTTGGGAAGTCTTTTCTAGTGTCTTTCTTTATGGTTTCAATGGGTATTTAATTTTAAATTTCAGAAGTTTACTCAGAGATTTACTGCTCGAGATAATACATGGGAGGGGTATTCAGCTCAACTGTCTTTGCCATTTTGGAGGTGCACACCAGTCCTCTAGACTTTGAGTTTAGTTAATGACTGAGATGCACATTTTGAGACGTGACTTTTCCTATCAGGCATCTGGTTTAGGGCGGGGGATGAGCTTTCTTTTCGCTTTCCACATCCAAAAAAATATTGATTTCTTGCTTGAAAAAAGAACAACAAATGACACAACTGGAAAATTTTCTCTTCAAATATCTTGATTATACAATTTTTTTGATGAATGATTACTATACGCTAAAAATATCATCTATTCATTGAGATGTTTTTAACTCCAAACTATAAATAATCCAAGTCTGTAATGTTATTTTCACTGCTACAGACACAGCAGTTTTGGGAGTATCGCATACTCTTGTTTGGGTATCACATACTCTCATTCTTTCCTGGTCTGTCCCCATCTTGCAGATGTTCTTGTGATCACGTGAATGCCATGATGCTCTGGTTCTTCTCACAAAGAAAGGGCATGCTGTGATATGTCTTGTTTACCTTTTTCAAGGTAACTGGGGAATAATGGATTACGGAGTTATGATGATATAATTTATTTAGATGAGTTGATTAACTGAAATATATTGCATTGATCAAGGCAGTTCTAACTCTGTTATTCAGTCAGTATTCAACACATGCAAAAGGTTAAAAAGAATCCTACATAGATTATTGCTTCTGATCAAACAGTGTAGAAGTTGAAACTACCTAGGATTAGTTGTTAAAAAACTTTTCTATTTAAAACAGTTGGGGTTTTTTTAGATAAAGTTCCATTAAAAGGAATTATATTGCGTATATAAAGTTAAAGAAGATGGCTGGTAGACCTCAAGAAAAGATGCAAATGTAACAAGTTCTTCTATGGGTTTTCACTAGAAAGCAAACCATTCATATTATGCTTATGTCAGGCTTCATGATAATCATAAATCAAACAGAAATCCATCATAAGATTTTGAAGATTCAGATACATACAGTTGAATTTCATCTTTCCTGCAAGTTTTTGTTCTGATGTGATTTATAGAAGTGGGGGTTTTATGCTTTTTACATAGATTTTTACCCTCTGCCATTTAATTATTTTTGAAATCGAGAAATATTATTCTCTCCACAGAGTTAGGTTGAACTGGTAAAATGTATGGCTGAAATCTATTTAAACAATTATGATTTTATATTTGTTTTACTTCTTTTCTTTAATGCTGCTTGAATATTTTAATTTCCCTTGACAACTAAAGTATACATTCATTGTTGAAGCATAATAATGTTTTGCCTTAATCCTTATCTCTTTCATTTTATATATATTGTTTTCTTGCTAATTAGTCTTGAACAACTTCAAGAATATTGGCCTTTCGATGTCCAAAACAATTTTGTAATGTCTATAAATGTTTTTGGCTTCTATTGCTTATTAGTTTTTCTTTTTCCTTACTGATTATTCTGTTACAATTTTTCATTCAGTACGGCCTAGTTACATTTTATTCAAGTTCAATTTTTGCTTGCGGTAGAAATTCTCAGTAGTTTTCCTATGTTGGAAAAAGAAAATATACAGACCTTCTTTATATTCATGCTCTGGATCTGTTCCACCCAGCTGACTTTTCTGCCTAATTTGCTTTTGTCCTTTACCACTGAAAACCTTAGTTACAGACCTGCTTTCATCCTTTCATTTAATTTGAATAGAATCAACTTAAAATCATTCTATCCAGGGTTAATTTTCATGCCTGGCTTATCTTTTTGACTTATCACTACTGAATCTTCCACTGGGATCAGAAATCTTTTAACTCTGGCATGTGACAAACCTGTAGATAGAAAGGACTGATATTCTATCACAGTGAAATTATTCTGAAGAAAAGGTATGGCCAATACGATTTCAATTTTCCGTGGTACGAGGAATTTCTCCACAAGTGTAAAAAAGAATAAGCTGCTCTAACCAGGATTAGTATGGGAGAAGGCTAATTGGTCTTTCACCTTATTTTTGCTGTCATTCCTTCAGGGATTAGGTTAAGTCTCAGTGTATGTTTCATCAAGGAATTACAGAGATTAGACTTTGTCTCTCTGTCGATCATTCAGACACTTCCTCTAATGTTGACTAGATTTTTCTAAGTCTCACAACTCATCATGTACTCCCTTTCAGTCAAAAATAGGTATATAATTTATGGTACCAAAGGCTGCTCCTAGGGTAGTAGAATGAAAGGTGTGAGACAATGACATGATTGCTAAATCTTTATTAAGTTTCTTGATTTCCCACCTTTCACTCACTCCAAGTCTCACCTTACCTATGGGGTTTTTGCATCTTTAAATTAAGAAGATGCTAATGAGGTGTCTACAGGTCTGACCTGAGACACATAAAGTATTCTGGGTAGAACTGAGATTGCCTACTATAAAGTAATATAACCCAAAGTCATGACCTGGTCCTTTAAAATAAAGCTCCCCTCAATGACAAAATAGAACTGCTGTAGGGAAATGTCAGTTGTTCAGCAAAATTTAAATGAAGCGGAGACACCAACCCTGTTTCTTCAAGTTCCAGCTAGAAAGAAATCTTCATGAATATTGTAAAGTTGACTATCATTGTTATATCTGAACACCTAACTATTCACAGGATTTCCTTTTAGCCTAAAGGTCACTGGAAATTGTATTAACTAAGGATGGGATTCATCTCATATAACTGTAACTGTAAAAGACTACAGGATCTGCAAGTGGAATAATAGCGCTTTCAGTATAGTACAATAAATAAGCATTTTTAGGGAACAGATCTTTGGCTCTGCTTGGCTCATCCTTTGGATGAGTTGAGTTATGCACTAGAAATACCAGTTCAGGTTTTGTCTTGAAGGTGGACCAATGCTGAGACTAAGTGTAGATACCAATGTTTGTTCAGACAACACTTACCCATAACCTCCCTGTACAACCTGCAGAAAGAGGTACATTTTGAGGGTGATTCATCTAACCAAAGATCTCAACGTAGAGAAAATGAACAGCCATATGAAGGTGTTAGTCTTTTTCCACTGGCTATGGAGAAAACTCTTTTTGAATAGCCATCTTAGATAAAACATCCAATTTCTATTTGATATTAAAGTAAGTTAATTGGATTTGAAATTTTGACTGTACTTGAGATAAAGACATTACTTCCATGAAGGAATTCCAGTTTTATTTCTGTGATCTATACTTGTACAGTACATTCTGCAAGCAAACCAAAACTTTATTTCCTTATTTGAAAGTTCTAGGTGATGAAAAAGCTACTGTAGTTCTTTGCCAGTCATTCTAGTGTTTTTCATAATTTTTGTTAAAAACGGATTTTTTTTGCAGAATCAGGTTGCCAAATTTTAATCCCCAGTCGCTGGATCTTTTCAAGTTTTTCCTTCTAAGACTGAAGAAACTTCTATTATTACATTTTTATTCTTTCAGGGGATATTTATAGACCATGTCTAGTTATGCCTTTATCTTCCTTTTGAAAAATTAAATAGAGCATGCAGTACTTCACTGCACAGTGTTTTCAAACCTGTAATAATTCCTGTGGAACTTTTCTGAACCTTTTCCAATCTTTTTTCAATATCTTTTCTCAGCTGCAGGTACAAAGACTGGACAGTTTTCCTATAATGGTCACATCAATTCCAAGTACAAAGTAATAAAAAGATTCCATTCTCCCATCTGATATATTTTCATTTATGTGTTTAAGGATCATATTGGTCCTCTGCAACATAACATCTCATTGGATTCCATATTCTGCTGATGAGCTATGACTGATTCTCATTTTCTCTTTCAAGTCTTTTACAAGATCACAGTTCTCAAGATAGAATTTTCCATCCAGTAAATGCAACTTTGATTTTCTAATCTTGGGGCAGAAATGCAGCTGACTGAGGTCAGCGTAATTCTGTTCCATGGCATTTTCAGCTAGATCAAGATCTGAGAAAGGATTTTATTTCAAGAACTTGCTATATGAACTTGATAAAGTCCTTTGCTTAATTTTACACCAGGAATTAAAACTAACCTTAATGTGGTCCTAAAATCATTCCTCCTGAACATCTGAACTATATTTTCAATTTTTATGGTCAGGAGCCATCCATGATTGTCTTGGAAACTCTGCTTCAATTCTGACCATGTTGGTCCTATTCCCTTACTCATTCTAATTCTTCCCTGTCTGAACTGTGCATGTGACCTTCATATTTACAACAACCTTGGAAAGCAGACAGCCCTTCATCAACAAAAACAGATTTTCCTATTCCTCACTTCCTTTCCTCTTATATCTCTTCTTTGCTTTACAATTTGTCTATCTAAAAAAAAAATAGTTAATAAAAATAATTTTAAAAAATGCCCACCTAATGAGTAATTTCCAGAAATGTTCTACTCCACAGATTAAAATCACACTTATGGTAAGACTGGTTTGATTGTAAACTGGCTGGGCAAGGATAAGCCCTGACTATAGGACTGGGAAGAATAGTTCATGTGGTTTCAATCTTATGGAGGCCACCAAAGATTCTGTGTTACATGTCCATGTAGAGTCTCATGACAGCTCTCAAGCTTCAATTTTTTAATGATGATACCTTCCCATTTCACAACTTGATTGCTGAGCTAAATCAGTTAGCAGACAGTGACTAAGAACTCAGAGTGATCCAAGCCAGGAATTACCTCCGAGTACTGGCCTGCCTTGTACACCTGCTTTAAAAGATTTACATCTTTCTGGAAAGGATATGTACAGTTCTTCCTCCACTTTGAACAGAGACCACTTAAAGACGATACTATGCTTTCCAGAGATGTGGATGCTAATTCACATCTTATTGGCAGCTACTTAATGTGATAAGGTGTACTAGGTGAATCTTAATAAAGGAATAATGAAGACAGCATGTCTCTTCCTGTGTTTATTATTGCTCCATTAGACTTCTAGTGCATCACACTTTTTTTTCTGAAGCCTCTCTGCAGCCTGTGAACAAGCCACAGTCATCCAGAACCAAGAATGTCAAAATGATATTTTCCTACCGGTTCCTGGAAAAGTACTTTTTTCTCTTGTCATACAGAAATCCAACTCTTTCTCTTAACTTGTTAGTGATTCTCAGAAAGTCCTCATCCAGGCATGGATGAACCATGGCAGTCAAACCTGGTGGGTGTATAATAGTTTTCCAAATATAAAATGTTGTTAAGTTCATCCCAAAAGCAATACACATTTTGCAAGTGTACCTGGACCACTGTTGTAAGAGCCAAAATGGGTTCTGAAATGGCTAGTAGTTTTAAAACAATTTTTAGCACTTTGTTCATGCCTTCAGAATGTACAAATTGACTGGTAAGAAAAGGTTTTATAATCCGTCTTTTAAATAAGCTGTTAGAGCAACGTAATATGCATCATTTGTTACCATTTGTTACTCTTAGGATGTTCCCATATCCATCTGACCTCTTCTGCTACAGAATTATAGAAATATTTAGGCTGCAAAAGACCTTCAAGAGTCCAACAATTAACCCTGCAGTGCTATGTCCACCAATAAACCACTGTGCCACACCTACACATCTTTTAAACACCTCTGGAGCTGATGACTCCACCACTTCCATGGGCAGCCTTTTCCAGTGCTTGACAACACTTTTGGTGAAGAAACTTTTCCTAATTCAATCTGACACTTCCCTGGTGCAACTTCAGCCCATTTTTCCCCTTTTCTGTTACTAATTACTTGGGACACAAAATGCCACTATGTGACAGCTGCAGCCCATTCAAGACTCATCAGTACTCATACGGTGTACATTTCTTCTATCTTATCTGCAGAAAACTGTCCTATGAGACCATTTCTGCAAATGCTGGAACAGTTTATGGAACCTGTTTGTGGGTTTTTCATGTGCAGTTCCGTCAGAGCTGGCCAGGCTGTCAGATCTGAGCAGACATCAGGCAAGGGTAGACAAGGAGAGCTAAAGCATAGCTCAGGAGGGGGATTCCAGGTGGTGCTTGGAGAAGGAGTTGACAGCCACAGAACTCTTGGGATGTCATTTTCCACAGGAGCCGGTGTTGGGACCCTGTACCCTGACACTGCCAGACTAGGCTGAGTTCCAGCATGAAGCTGTAAGCAGAGGCAAGGAATCTCACCAGGCAGATTTTGTGGGTACAGACAGTCCTCCTGTCTTTTCTGTCTGTAAATACTTGGGTCCTGCCTGGTGACACAGCACACTCACTAGAAAGGGGCGAGAAAGCAGCACAAACACTAAGCATCTTTATGGGACCTGGTAAAGTGCTCCTGAGGGATTTCCCCAAAAGAACTAGATTTGTCTTGCTGTGTAACAAGCAGGGCTGGAGTCGTGGGAAGGACACTTGGTGGCTCTAGAGAGGAAGGAGACACTGAGGAAGTAAGTTTCACAAGCGTCATAGATGTCTGTGATCCAGGCACCTGCATGAGAGGCAGGAGGTGTGAGAGGCTGGGGAGGCTCACCGCTACAGGTTTGAGATCAGAGTATCTCCCCACAGCTTGGGTCAATGCCTTCATGGCCCACCCTCTATGCCCCACATCATGTTCCTTCTGCTCCTGCCCTGATCTTCTCCCTGTGCTGATTCCTGCCACTTGCTCCTAAATGACCCTGAATTCTGACCCTGAGAACCCCTTCCTTACCCTTGGTGATTTCCTGTGAAATCTGTGCAGCTTCTAATAGGTTAGGTCAGAAAGATGAGAGGTCTGCATAAAAGTTGTCCTTGCTGAAGTAAATGTCAGTGTTGCTGATTTATGGGTAGCACAGATCTCTTCAGGAGCCTATATCTCATCCCAAAGCTTCTGTTCAGGCACTGGCATTGACTTCACTTTCTAACAGTCCACAGACCTCAGCTGTTAATGTTTATTTTTCAGTGATCTCTCAGGACCTTTTATTAATCGCTATGGTGGATATTCACCTCCCTCAGCTTTAGGTATCTGGCCTCTTCGTTTACTTGTTTTTTTGTTTATTTATTGATTGATTCTTTTATAGCTGTTGAGAATAAATGACAAAAATGTGGCCCATTTCATTTTAGGACCTTATCTGGCTTAGAATGGCTTGGATCACCCTGTAGTGAGATTACCATATTGGCCATGTAAATTTAGGTTTAAAGGTAAATTTGGACCTACATGAATGTCTGACATATCATCATGGATTCCTTTACTTATCCGAAGGAAGAAATAACACCATCCACCCAGTATTAAAGTTTTATTTATGATTCCTATGTAAAAGCAACACAGGATTTTTCACCCCTAAGGTGATGACAGAGCTTTCTTTTGGCCCTGGAGATTACGCTTGATCATTCAGTTTATATGAAAGATTGGTGTCTGTGGACAAGTGATAAGAATAACATTTCAAAATGCTATAAGTAATACTTACAGGAATTTCTATCTGGTAACTATAATGTTTATAGTTAGGTTATATAATGTTATATATTAGGTTTTTGGAAACTAAATATTACATCTGGTCTGACCCAGGAGATCACTTGTCACAGCAAAGAAACCTCCGCTGTGAGCTTCAAAGACATCTTGATGTTTAATGAAGAGATTTCTTTTATGTTTTGACTGAATATCTTGTGTCAAATGACGCATCACTACTTTCCCAAACAAAGCTCTCAGTGGGAACTTGGTGTTGTTACCAAAACTCTGCAGACTGCTGGTCTGCTTTTTGAGGCTCCTGTCTCTTGATATCAGGCTTCTGTGTTGCCCAAAAGCTTGCCTGCCTGGATCCCGTCTCTGGCACACTGTGTAGCACAATTCAGCCGCATGGGCTCTCCAAATAACACGGCATCACTTGCTCGCCGGCCTCCCACCGCGGTTCAGCTCTCATTGTCGGCTTCAAAAAAGCAAGCAGCATGACATGCCTTTCTGAATGTGCGTACACTGCAGTGGTCAAGCTGAACAGTCAAAAGTCTGTGCCAGTTCTTTCCTGGCATTTAGATCTCATTGACTGCCAGACCCTGTAAAAGAAATAATCTCCCAACTGAAGACAGTTTGTGGTGGAATATGGTGATGGGGTGATTGTTGAAACAGCTTCATTTGTCTTTCGGAGACGGAGTTCTTCACTGTCAAAGTCATTGATTATCAGCTCAGCCAGTGTAGGAGGCGTTTTTCCCCCCTCTGAGCTACAGGACATTAAGTTCCATAATTGTTTACAGTCAAATGCCTATGCAATACTTAATTGCCTTCTGTAAGCTGCTTGGCGATGGAGCAAGAGCAATGGTTTGACGAGTAGAGCTAGAGTCCAAAACACTGCGGAGCTTGCAGCAATAGGATCCCTGCTGATAAGAAACAAACACGTCTGCTTCTGTGTCATTGTTTTTTTGGCTGCATCAGGCAAGTGTTGGGAAAGTTATTGTCTCCTAGCAGGCGGTGTAATGGGCAGGCACAATGTGCTAGTTCACCAGCCTTTCCTCTCCAAAACCAAGCTCAAATTTTGGCTCTAGTCAGTCTTCAGAATTACTTTAGTACATCCTCATTCATACTCATTTCAGTGCCACCGTGGCTGGCACAGGCAGGTGAAGTTTGCTTCAGGTTGCTGCTGAGGTGCCCAAAAAGTATCTCCCAATAACTTAATGGCGAAAGCCTGAGCAGCAGTATTTTAAGAGCACAGTGGGTCTGTGAAGAGGCTAGAACTTAAAACAGAGTCCAACAGGCAAGTTTTGGGTATAAACCGCAATATATATGCAAGAGTGCAGTCCTGGCATAGCCGAGAGCTATAAACCAAGACTGAAGTTGTATTATTTTTCCAATATGATTTTCAGAATGAGCAGAATGTATTACAGCTTGGACGGAAACAAAAGTCTTTCTTAATTATCAACAAACAAATAAACAAAAGAATTCTCCTTTTTTTTTGTTGTAGTACAGAGCTGTGTTGAAAATTCCTGCAGGGATTGTTTTTGAAGATCAGGGGATTAACAGTGTTCTCCTGTATCCTGAAACCTGAACTTCTTTAAATGATTTTTTCATGCTTGCTTCTTTTGAGGAATCTTGTATTTTACAAAGAGACCAATGAAAAAAAACAAATTAAAGAAAACATAGGTGCAAAATAAGTCCTAAGGCACTTTTTAATGGGAAGTCAATGGAGAGATATAGTGAATATGGTGATATTATTTCTAGAGTAAAAGATATTTAAAGATATTTTATCTCTTGCTGACGTTTAGCTATATAATAGGAGAACATTTTTTAACGTACATGTTCTTAGCTTTAAGTAATCAGGTAGTTTCATTATTTTTATAAATATATCATTATTTAGTTCCATCGCTTTAAGTGTGTTACTGGTTTCATTACAATGTTAACTAAATTCACAGTAGTAAGGGATGTAAATAAAGCGAGATACTATGTCTCTTCAGGAACCAAATTTTACCATTCTCATGCTCATTTTACAAAAATCTAATCTTCGATGGCTTGGGTAAATCAATAATTCAGTTAGTAGAAGTTAAAAATAAAAACTAAAAGATTGTTATAGATTTTTAGAAAATACTATTTTCTCCACTTATTTTTGCAGAGGACATGCTATTTAAGATTTTTTTCAATTTATTTTCTAAAAATGAAAACAGAAAATATGACCTTTGATATAAATTTGATACTATAAATTAAGTGTTTGACTTTGTTAGGTAGTGGTAAAGAATTTTGGAGGTCATATAGTGAAAAAAAAGCAAATACTTTAAAATAACAACAGCTCTTTCGAGGGGTCTGGATTGCAAAATAAAAAATAAGATGCTTCTGGAACTCTGATAAGGTTGGTGATATGACCACTTCCCTGGGAACCTGTTCCAGTGACTGCCCACCCTCTCAGTGAAGAAACGAACAGTTTCCCACACTGATGCAGAGTTTAGAACATCCGTTATTGTTCAATTGCAAAGGTAGTTTTTATTTTTGTTAATATTTGGCAATTCTGAAATTCCAGTAGAGGGGGGAAACATTATTTGAAAACTCACAACAAATTACTTTGACGTTTCTTTTGTCTACTTGCCATACTTAATGATTTTATCCATTATATGAAATTTCTCCACTCAAATGATTACCTTTCTAAAGTAGTGTCTCAGAATGGTTACATTTGTAAAAATACTTGTTTTGGCTAAATAGTGCATTGCATAGTCTACCTGTTGAAGAAAAAGTTGATAGTGATACTTAAACAAACAAAACCCCACCTTTTTGACAGCTTCTGTCATTCTGGATGATAGGAAAAAGTAAATGCTGAATAAAGTTCTGAAAATCAGTGGAAATTACTTCAGGCAAAAATCACTTTCCTGAATATGGATGTCTAATGCCCTTAATCCGTTTTCCAGCAGTAGCTGAATGGGGGTGGGATAATTTATGATATCTAATGCAAGAGATCAGTGTTTGGGCAACTGAATCACAGTCCTAAGATTTATGACTTTGAAGTGATTTAGGCACCAAATGTCTGCATTGAAATCAAAGGGAAAAAAGCACTTCAAGGGTTTTAAAGATTAGGCTAAGAAGCCTACATTTAATAATTTTCACTGATATTTAAGCCATACATTTTTAAGTTACGTAAACACAATGAAAATCGACAGGCTTTGCCTTGTTAAAGACTAAATGCCCCCCTCTCTCTCCCAGTGAACAAAACCTGAGTGATTCCCTATACACTGCATACACTTTTCTTCTTCTTTTCATTTTTTAATCTGGGACATGTCTATTTTGTAGACCATAGAAACAGTGTGGGTTAATTTTTTATCTGCTTAAACATTGTGAGCTGAAAGTCATTATTGTAGTGATTTATGGCAGCTACTCTATTGCCAACCTTAACACAGTATTTTTCTTATTACTTAATTGTTCTAGTAGGGCTTCAGCTATTAGTTTCTTAGTTCTGAAAATAGGAAACAGGAGTTTTCTATTACAGATGCTTGGCTAATTAGTTCCGAGGCTGTCTAATGAGGGCTATTAAAAATGCAAATAAGGAGTGATCAAATAGTGCAAAGTTTTGTCCTGACAGAGTATACTAATAAGTTTCTGCCAAAGTAAATACATGAGGTGATGGGAGAGAATCAGGCTTTAGATGGCACCCTTAACTATAAATGGGATAGCACAAAGATGACATGGATGAAAGCCAAATAACTCATGACATTTAAATTTGGATATAGCTATAAGAACATACCTTGGGGGAAAAAGTGGGGTGATGAATCCTGTGCTGACTTTAAAATAAAAGATAAACAGTAAGTCGGTGTTTCTCTGTCTGTGATCTGATCTGATTCATAGAACTTCAACAGGCCGTGAAAACCTCATGTTCTTTATCATTGCGTCATATAAACCTGTACATGCAGGTAAGCAAGAAAACAAACAAGGTGTTATGAGGGAGCCATAAACAAACATTCACAATTTAACCTATTTTTTATTTCCTTGTAAGATGAAAACCATCGTCAGCACTCTATATCTCACGTATTTTTTACAGTGTTATTTGAATTTAAAAAAGGTTGAAAAAGCTGGTCTAAAGGACTAACAAAAGGAACTATAACTTCCATGATGCAGTGAATATATTTTTCTTCGGTAGCTCAAGAAAGCAGTACAAAGGAGCAGAAGTTAACTGGATGGGGGTAAAATCTTATTTGCAACTCAAAATAACAAATTTTAGAGTAGTTTTATTCACCTTAGTAATTGACTGGTGGACCTTTGTGAACTGTGATGTCCTAACCAACCTAAACGATGGACTTGCTAGTCCTTATACATTATGAATTGTGTATGAAGAGAAAAAAATGGGACATCAGATGTCCTGCAAGGAGATTGCATCACTATGTTTCGTGGTTCCTATTTCTTTCAGTGAAAATATTTTTAAGCAAGAAGCAAATCACTGCAGAAAGAGTGAAAGTGTCTAGAAATGGAAAGTGCTCAAATGCTCTAGACTGGTCTGGAAGAAAAACTCAAGGGAAGAAGTAGAGCTGCTAATGGACCTTTGCAATAATTTGGGACTATGCTTTTGCTTTGGCGAGCTTTATCTCACCTTTGGTGACAACTTCGTTGTCATCTTCTTGCTCTTATTCCATTACCGAGATGCCTTTTTATTGACTTCCATGCTATTTTTAGGAAATAAATTTTGACATATTTCCCTTCCCTTCTTTCCTGCTCTGCTTCAGATAAATCCCAGTCTAATGTTTCGCTCCACAGTGGTCCTTTATTTGTTCCCTATTATTGTTCCCTCTGATAGGGCAGTGTTATTGATTTTCTCTTCCCATTGCTACAGCGGGATCGTCATTTACATGACTGTCATACGCTGAAACCTCAGGGCCAAATTCCTGCCCATTAGCAAGCTGCCTTGCCCTATTTAAAAGACACATTTGGTGTCCTGTCTGTCTTCCAAATAGGCCTCTTGCTGGCTGTAGCTCCTGCTGGAAGTGTGTCTCTCTCTCTCTGTGCTGATTAGAGTCTAGACTGAACATTTGCTAAGGAGGTCCAAGACAAACTTCTTTATGCACAGGGTAAGTCATGCATAAGATTGGATCCCAAAGGCAGCAGTACAATCAGCAATAGTTTATATACAAGCCAAAGCAACACTCAGAGGGGAAAAAGTCTTTACGGGATATAAACATGAGCAGATAACCAGGCTCATGACCTCCTTTCATTTTAAAATGTTACTCCTCAGCCGTGGTCATGAGCTAAGTGACTTTGCCTTCAAGACTTTTTCTTGAGCATTAGTCCCTCTGGATTATTTTGGTAATTTCTACTGAAACAAAAAGGAACAGGATCTGGTGGGTTTGGGAAGAAGGGTCCGTAATGAGCAAGCTGTTCCCTCTGAAGATCTCAAATGCTTTTCTGATTCAAAAAAAGGCATATGGTGGCTTTAACAGGGGACATGACCTGCATTCACTTAACAGTGTTCAGCAGACCATCATCTTTCCCTCAATTTTGCTTGTTAAAACTCTAATACTCTGTTTACATTTCTTTATGTATGCACATATATACAAGGAAATATGCTGAATAATTTGACGGTAAAGTAACTAACACGCTTCAGAAAGGAAACAGTTCAGAAAAATCAGAAGAGAAACTCAAAACCTCAGTGCCCACACATCCTAACTTCTGGACTACCCCAAGATGAGAAGCTTTTACTTTCCCTGGTTTTAATCACAAGCCCCAGTGGGGAACTGAGAAAACTTCTGTGAGAAAAGTTTCCTCTGCCCTGCCATATCTTCATGAAAAGTTTCAGTTTTGATGATTCATCATTTTCACACACACACAAAAACACATTGTGTTGAAAGATTTCTGACCAGCCCTAGTAATGAATCCATCTGCTGCAGTCAGCGAACACAATTACGAGACAAATCACCCATCTTGAACAGTAAAGCTGAGAATAGACCCCCCTCTTTTTTTTGCTTAAAAAAAAAAAAGAGAGAGAGAGGGAGAAAGAAAAGGCACAGCCTGTTATCTTTTGATCTTAAGGAGATTTTTACCATCCTCTATTAGCAGATGACTTATTCTACTCTCCTAAGCATGGCCCAACTGCAAGAGACAGACGTGATCTTATACCCACACACAGATGCACACAGAGAAAAAGAGAGAGGGAATCTGTGTATGTCCTTTGCCTGCTCTGTGATCATTAAAAATCCGATAACACTTCTGTTCAAGAATGAAGGTTAGACCCCACCTGCTAGTCATTCTACCCAGGTATCTGCTAAACACTGTCTTCTTTATTCTCTGTACTATAGCTAGGTAGCTGTTATATACCCGCTGTGCTCTGCACAAGAGATGGCTGCATATGAATGGGCAGTGAATTGCTCTTCCTTTGTGCCTGGTCTACCTTACAATGCATCAGTGTGAAAGCCCATTGCCTCTGAAAATGATAAGAAAGCAAAGAATGTTATTGAAAGATCAAACCCGAGGCCAGATTTTGCCTGAAGACTAAACTGCTTTATGAGCAAAACACTGAGGTTCAGGTAATCGATGTTCAATGTCCATTTCTACCTCAGATTTCTTTCAGCCCACTGGGGACACCATTTAATTTAGCTGTTTGCTGTAAAACAAAGATTGTGCTCATTCTGACTTTACCCTCCAGCCTCTCCCTGGTCTTCTTTACTTACACTGTAAGATCTTCCAGTCAGGGAATTTAATGTGTTTGTACAGCACCTCACACATGGGGACCCATCTCCCACCTGGGGCCTCTACACATCACAAAACCCACACAAGCTTCTGTTTGGAAATGAGAATTTAAACGTCAAAGTTGGCATTGTTTACACCAGCTTAGATAGAGTTAACCCATTCCAATTCCCTTCTCTTTCCCTCCCAAAAATACAGGTATTCCTCTGTACCACATCTGACATTTGGGGATGTCGAAGAAACCAAGTAAAAAAAAAGAAAGAGAATAATCACAGAGAAGATACCACCTGCCTGGACTTCTCCATGGGAATGAGTGATCTGACAATTATAGACTTCAGGTGCCGTGAGGAATCATCTTTCCAAACTGCTGCCAGGTGGGAAAAGACTAGTTCTGATGTGATATCTAGACAGTCTAAGAGTTATTTTTGTCCTTGAAGCCTAATAGTGGGTTATTGGTAATTACAGGAAAAAAAAATAACCTAGAAAAGGGGTGGGATGTCTTTTTTATTTCTTCCCTATCTATTCAGTTCCAGAGAAATCTTATGGGGTTCTTATTCCATAAAGCAACACTTTAAGGAGACTTTAGCCCTATTATTATTTCAGATTAAAATATGCCTATCCTGTGCGATACTCTTTTTGGTTTTTAAAGTAAGTGTTTATATTATTGTTGTAATTTCTCTTTAAACTGCAGCAAAAAACTGCTACAACACTGCCCAGAGGAACAAACCCCATTTTGCACAGAAGTGCATTGCTTTTGGAGTGGGTGGGGAGATATTTGTATTGTCAGAGAAGGGGGAAACAAAAATGAAAGCCAGGAGCATCAGATGGCAAAGAAAGAAAAAAAGAAACGAAAGAAAGGCGGACTGAGGGGCCAGAAAGGAGTGAGGACGAAGAAAAAGGAAATAAAAATAATAGAGACAAGAGTGGGAGAAAAAGGATCACAGGTTTCCTGTACGAACTTGGCATTCCTTAGAGAAAACTTTCCATAGAATATTTCAAAATTTTATTTAACTTTATTTAAGGCTGGGGCTGAGAGCAGCCTAGAGGGAGCCCTTTTTAAGAGCCCCAAAGGCTCCCGCTGGCTCTTCGAGCTAACTGGAACAGGCAGCAGCCATCTGTGTCCCTCACTGGGCAGCAAAGGGGGAGGAGGGCACTGCCAAATGATGAAGAGCCAAAAAAAAGAAAAAAAAAAAAAAAAGGCACTACGTCACTACTTCCATCTATTAATTAGGCTTTCAGGACAGATCATTAAAAATCACAAGTATCCTAAATCCATTGGTACCTCTTCAAATGCTAGAGCAGAGGCAGGGAAGGGTAGGCAGAGGTCTGAGAGAGCAGATGTAGCCCTTCATGGTATCACTTGTGAGAGAGTCTGCACCAACATCCTTGATTTTGATAAGAAAAACAAGCTCATTTGTCATTACATCAGACCCGTTAGACTGAGTGTTTCTGTGGAAGAGCAGGAAGTAATAAGATTTGGAAAATGGATGTAGAGGAAAGCTGGAGAGGATACGTAGAAGGTTATGGAAATTGAAAGCAGGGCAGAACCTGGATTTGAAGCAGACAGCAGTAGGCTTCATCAGGCAAATCTGGTCTCCAGCCTGACTCAGTTGCAGAGATCTTGTGGTTATGTGCTGAATTGCCTGGAATTTTTTTGAACTATCTGAGAAACCAGTGGCATTCAGGGCAAATTACATCTAATTTTCTGTACAAATTGCTGAACTATTGGACCCAGCAAATGTGTTTATTAAAAATCAGAGGCATAGGCATGGGTCACATATTTGTGGCACTGGATAATCAGAGAGAGACTAAGCCCACTAATCTGGACAAATTGTATTTGATTTTTCATGCTGGAAAGGTAGCCAATAAAGGCTCCTTCATCCTTACTTTCACTGTCCTGAAGTATCTGTGGCCCAGAAAGGGGTGCTTGCCTATTCCAGCACTACTGGTGTATTTGGGGATCTTAGTCATTGACCCACACTCACGATTAGGGCTGAGTAAACACATCTCTCAATTTGTAACTCATGATGTTTCCCAGCAATGAAGAAGTAACTACAGAGAACTAAGATCAAGCTGTAAGACCTGTGTGAATAACTGCGTTTTGTGAAAAATTTCTTCTTCCACTTTACTGTGGATATTTAGGAGCCCTTAATGTGATGGAGGTATGAGAATAGCTGATAAAGAGAGGCCTTTTGGAATTATTCAGGGTGTTTAACAGAGGGGCTGATGTTCAAACACATGCAAAGTTGATGAAAGCAGATCTCCTATTCTCCAGCTAACGTGTAAAAAGAAATAGGAAAGAGATTTGTTCATATACTTGTTTAGGTCATCAAAAAAATAAACAAATCTGCTTCCACTAGCAAACAATTATTGTTGAGCTTTAGATCATTTCAGTTTAAAGAGTGCACAGGGTCTGGACAGCATTTTCTCTCTCACAAAGAGGACAGTAGCTTCAGGGGCATTCCTCAGGGATTTTGGGACCAGTATTACTCTATGTCTCTGTCAGAGACAAGGACAATGAGACTGAGCACCCTCTCAGCAGATTTGCAAATGAGATCAAGCATTGAGGTTGGTTGCTTCTCTAGAGGGACGGCACTTCAACATAAGAATGGTGTGAACCTCTGGAAGTGAGCCCAGAGGAGGCCACAAAGATACTCGGAAGGCTTGAGCACCTCTGCTCTGGAAACAGGCTGACAGAGAATGTTCAGCCTGGAGAAGAGAAGGCTCTGGTGAGACCTTATCAAAATCCAGTTCCTAGAAGGGCCTACAACAGAGTTGGAGACGGACTTTCTACAAGGGCATTGAGTGAAAGAACAGTGGCTTTAAACTGAAAAAGAGTAGGTTAAGATTAGATGTGAAGAAAACCTTTACTGTGAGAGTGGTGAGGCACCAATGTGTTGCCCGGAACTGTTGTTCATGCTCCATCCCTGAAAGTGTTCAAGGCCAGGCTGGATGGAGTTCTGAGCACCCTGATCTGGTGGAAGATGTCCCTGCCCATGTCAGGGGGTTGGAATGACATGATCATTAAGGACTCTTCCAACCCAAACCATTCTATGCACTTATGATCTCTCTTGATTTTTCTATAGATGTACAGAAATTAGAGTTAGATCTAAACATAATATTACGATGAGAAAAAAGCCCCACATGTATGGATTGTGATGGTACCCAAAATGTCTCCCTGTGATAGACTATACCAAATAATTTTAAAAAAAAGTAAATAATTTTTATATCTGAAAGGAAACTGAGTGACTCATTAAGCCCAACACTTCCTCTCTTAAATATATGCAGAACCAGGTTAGAAGTGCTCACATACACAAAATAAATGAATTAATTGAAGCTTGTTACAAACTGAGACTGAGATTTGTAATTTGATTGGAAATTAATCAGTCTGCATAGGCTCATGTTGCTCTGTTAACACCTAGATTAAATGGATCATCTCATCTAGAGCCCTGTTCTATTGAGAACTGATCTCTTTTGTGCAAGAGACTTATCCCAGCGCAAGCTTCCATTAATTTAATGTTATATTTCTAACATTAGAAAATACATCTGAGTCGTTTTTCATGAGTAAAATTCATTAAGTGCTAGACAATGACATTTGGAATGCAATATACATAGCCAAAATTTTCCATATTGGAAAGGAATGGTATTTTATGAAAATACTGAGAATTCTCTAAGGATAATTTGTGGAAATAGTGGGGAGACATATCCAAGGTAGATCATAAAATGGTCATGTAATGAAGAAAAGGAAAAGAGCAGAGAATTTTTGCAAAGTTTCATCTCTACCTTGTTATAAAGGGACAGACATCCAATTGGGAATGCAATTCTGCCCTCCAGCATGTTGCCAAATAATTATATGGATCACTGTATAATTATGTACATTCAAGGTTCTCCAAAAAGCTTGATTCGTTCTGCATTGCAAAGACTATGCTTTTGATTCTAAAAGGTCTTTGTTTCCATCCCCACTTACGTAATAGCTGCCATCTTGGCTGACATTTAAGGCTTGAACTAGATATAGTAAAGCTAAAAGTGTAAACTGTTATAGCTTGAGCACAAGTTCCAGGGTTCTTTTGTTAGGGCTGAAATAAGCTCAGAGCATCTGCAAGCTGAGCACACAAGGAGGTCTGGAGCACACAATCTCAAAATTATTGTGAGTCCTCTGAACATAAATTTTGCTTGAGCACTGTTTAACATACTTTGAGCAGTTGCAGCTCCTATTGGTTTACACAAATATAAGGTCGAAAATTGTTTCAGAAAATCATGACGACTGTCATCAACTCTGTTTTTCGTTTCTTTACAACCATTGCTCATAGGTCAAATTCATCTCCCAGATAATGTTCCCAGAACTTAAATAACTGGTGCAAAATATTAAACTAAAAGTCAATGGTGAATGGAGGTGTGAAATTTGTCCATGATTGTGATGCAAATGATGGATAATCAACAAAACTGCTGCTTTTTCGAAAATGTGTATCATCTTTGCAATGTTTTGTGAACAACTCTTTAAAGCAACAATGATCACTTATGTGCTTGTGTGCTCTGATGAGATTCAAAAGCTTGAGTACTCAGTAATTCTGTGGGGTTTGCTGCGAACTCGTGACCTGTATATTGAAAACACAGCAGGTGCTAGTCTGCAAATGAGTAACATTTCCAATTTTACAACTCATGCAATTTCTGAAATTTCTGCATAGCAAAAAAGTATGCTTATTTAGATTTGCACAAACCCTTCTCCACCAGACAAATCAAGGACAATATTTCTTTGTCAACAAGTGTTCCAGTTTGAACTCCTCAGGAAACACTTCAAGCATCACCATAAGGAATGGTTGAAAATCTATAGGGAAAGTGAAGATGGGTACAAAATCAATCAATATAAAACCTCAACAAAATAGAAACCTAAACAAAATGAAGATTTTCGGTGAGGTTCGTCTGCATCAGAATAATTTTCCTATGATATCTTTTCACAGAAGAGATGGTAGAATGAATTACATCCAAATGTAAATGGATTAAAAACTTGAAGCAATGAATTGTTTCAAATAGTATCCAGACCTGACTTTTGCACATGTTCTTATTGCAAGTATTTTTATTCTTATGTCAGTTTACACAAAGAAAACCTGTAAACACTTCTTTGTCATAGTACATTGTTCTTGTTCTCCATTTTGATCTCTCACATAAGTTAAAGTACTGAAGAGATTTGTAAAAGCTCATTTGAGCATTTTTTCTCTACTAGAGTTCATTGTGGTCACTTTTTGAAATGCAACTCTTCTGATGACTGTATGTTAGAACACATGGAGGTATCAGAAGCAAGTACTCTGAAGAGAGAATTGTCCCAGGAAAGTCTGCTTTGGCAGACAGTCATGTAAGATAAGTCAGTAGTTCAGTATTCCTGCTAGATCTTTCAGACATGCAAAAGTCTGATCTATTATGGATAATTTTATTAATGTATTTGTTTGTTTAAAATGGTCCACCCTCTTCTAGAAGTTAAAATTCTTCTCTTTCTTAAATATGTTATGAATGACAGTATTATGTAGCTGGGAATGGCAACATTGATGCATAGGATATAATTTACCATAACTTTGTACACATTAAGATGAGAAAATTAGGTTGACAAAATTGTTCAATTTTTTACTGGGAGGTTCTTAGATACATCTGTGATAACAATTATATGAGAAACACAGGTGGACTGAAAAGAACTAGTGTTTTAGATTTGGTAGACTTTTGGTTTCTTAGCCAAAGAGTTACACGAAAATTTTGTCCCACCTTTTTCTATTGTATAATTAATGACATTTTACCGATATATAGGATTTGAATTAAATTTGCTGGTAGAAATAAGTATTATTTCCACTGCATTACTACACATGTGGTTCTCAATGACAACAATATTATAACTAATGTACTAGCAAACTGTACAAGACCTAACCATGACGCTTTTTATTTTCCAGGTGTCTGAACTCAGATAGATTCATAAATCATGAATGTTGGACTCAGGAGAGTTTCTTGGTAGCTCTGTCATGTAATGATGCTTGGCAAGGTTAATTTTCTTTTTTAAAATCCACATTTTAGATAGGACACCCATAGCATTCGAATCCAAGTAGTACTTATTTTGATCTTGGCTACTATGAAGAGAACTGAGGCTGCATTTTTTTGTGGCTGACAGGGATAGAAACTTCACAGATTTCACAGAATATTCTGAGTTGCAAGGAACCCTAACGATCATTGAGTTCAACTTTTAAGTGAGTGGCCTGTAGAGGGATTGAGGCTGTGACCTGGGATAGAGCATGTTATCAGCACCACGCTCTTTCTCAGAAATTTGACTTTCCAGAATTTTCTGCATGTTTTCATCAGACTTACGAGGGTTTTATTCGTGCAAGGGTTTTATATGTGCATAACGCTTAAGATGAGTAATAAAAATACACAGCAAGCTGTAAGTTGCATGTGTGAGTTAAAGGACTAAAAGAAGTCCTGGTTTTCTGATGCCAACATAAGGTGAACTCTGCATTTTTTCCCCTTTTTTTCCCTGTCTTAGCCTGGACATACGGATCCCACATCATAGAATATTGTTTAATGCTTTTTGTTATCTAAGGCTGCTATAGACAAGAATTCCCTTAATTTCATGATGACCGGGAGATAATATGGCACATGCTTGTCCAAATCTGTGGTTGTTAGTGGAATACTCCTGTTGTGCGGTGTTTGCTGCCAGTATGCACTGCTGTTCATCACCATGCCTCATCATCCTGAGGGGTCTGCTGGACAATAAATGGCCTGCATGGTCACGGACTGCGAGCCAGACTGCAACATTGTCCTAGCAAATTCCAGAGGCGGCAGTCTTTCAATCAGTTATATTATAGTTATTATCATGGAATAATTGTCATCCCCACATGTAGTCAAGGGCCTATCTTGCCTAGTATCTGGTCTCTGAAAACGACCAGCAGAAAAAAAAGTCAAAATAGAAAGAGTGTTAAAGACAGGTCATTTACAGAATTAATATTTTCCTGCTATAGCATTTCAGTTTCTAGCGTTCTTCTGAAAAACTTCCAAAGCAGACTAACTTAATAGCCAGTAATGTCTTTATCCTTCACAAATTTTTTCCATATATTTTTTGCTTTTGCTAGCACACCATAATATGGCAGTGAATTTCAAAACAGCATGACATGCTTTTTAAAATTGTTTTCAGTTGCCTTCATAATTATTTCACGGGTTCATTTTCACATCGTGTGAAATACTGAATCATTATTTCCTGGTTGCCTACATGACGATATTTGCATCCTCTTTTTATCCTGTTTTATGTTCTTTCAGCTGTCAGACAAATAACTTTTAAAATATACAAAAATATCTTTCTCCCGAAGATTTGCCAAAGAAACACTGACAAAGTCTGGACTTTTAAGAGATAAGATAGTAATTTTCAGAGAAAAATGAATTCTCTATCAATTCAGTAGGCCTGCTGTTTTTCTGAAATGGACCATGTTCTCTGCAAGTCTGTAAAAGGCAGTTTCCCTAACTGGATATTCTGAAGCCACTGTTTCTTGATCCATGTCTAACATTATATGATCTCACCATGCCGAAATAGTTCTATTGAATAAAAATTTCTGGTACAGAGGATATTGCAATAGTGAAAGCAGTCATACTGTTCAAATTTGTTATATAGTACTCAAAAATAATTGCATTTGTCCCTTGTCACACTCTTGTGCAGTTGAGTATTGATGAAAACTGCAACCCAAACGCTATGTATCGTCACATCTCTTTAGGACTATTTCAGATGGAAGAAACTTAGATTAAAAAAAAATATCCTTTCTTCTGCCTATCTCCTATTATGTCTATTCTATTTTACTGATAATTGTTACCTATGAGGATGGAAGTCTTGCAGACCTGTGTTTTCTCAGACTTAAGAGAATGTTAAAGGGAGATCTCTAGGCCAGGTCATCTACAGCTATGTAGTGGGAGGCTGCACAGAAAACAGAGCCAGATTGTTCTTGGAGTTGCACATGGGAAGGTGGGAGAGGCAGTGGAGAGAAGCTGGAGGATAGGGAATTCTGAGCGGATGTAAGGATAAATTCTAACGCCACCCATACCAAAAAGGAATGTTCACAGAGCTACATCCTTGGAGATACTTAAAACTTTGATAAACAATTCTTGGAATACTCAGTTTTAACTGGGCTTGCATTGAGCTGAACTACTCAGGTAATTTCCGAGCTCGATGATTGTATAATTTTATGATTGTGCATGCCTGCCTGATGCAACTTCTGACCACAGCTGAGCCATAAATGAGTTCCACATATTCTTATGTAACAGCAGGGGGTGACAGTTTCTTGTAGTTGAGGAATAATAATTTATATGATGCATAAAAGATGTTTCTTACAAAAAGAAAGTGAAAGGAATCAAGATGACCCCATCTTCTCATTACATCTGGGAGAAGAAAAGCATACACTTGGATAATTTGAATTTAACATGGATTTCAAAGAAAGTCCTGTAAGGGATTGAGGGAAAAGCAGCTTGTTTTATTCAAATGAGTGTTTTAAGACACGTAACACTGTGTCCAGTTCCAGGTTCCCTGGGACAAGAGAGATGTGGAGCTCTTGGAGTGGGTCCAGTGGAGGGCAACAAAGATAATGAAGAGACTGGAGCATCTCTCTTATGTGGAAAGGCTGACGGACTTGGGGTTGTTCAGTTGTTCCAATCAACTATATGTATATTCAATTCAAAATAGCTACTTAAGAATAGACAAGTGTTACTTGCTCGGTGGCAAAATTTTTGGAGGAATCTGGTGAGGATAGAGGAATAATATAAACAATTTTCCAGGTAGAATTCTGCCCCTTCCCTAGATATCTGAAGGCTGAGGCACTTGAAGAAGAAGGCACACATATGAGTCTATCAAAAGCCTGACACATGTTTCCAACCTTTCCTATATTTTCCTCCTGCCTATAACAGAGCGATGCACACACCCATCCTGTATATATTGCTATCAGCTTCGTAAGGTTTTGGATCTCAGAAACTTTTAATAAAGTCATGCAAGGCTCACAGTTTAAAAGCAATAACTGACAATTATCCACTTAGGGGGTTAGAAAACTGCCTTGAGAATGTAAAGTACACTACCAATCATATCTTTGTTATTTAATGGAGTGCAACTGTAATTTAGTTGCTACAACTGTCACGTAATGGGCCACAGTAAATTCACTTGAGAAAAGAAGACCAAAGGCAGGATATATACCACTGCAATAGCTCTGAGGGTCCTAAATTTATATTTTCCTGTAATGCTAAAGAGGTTTTTCAACTCATTTTCCTTTCCAAAGCCTAAATTCTCCAGACTGAATAAACCATCACTCGTAAATCCACTTTGACAAACAAGGAGGCAAGTGTATGTACATGAAATATAGATTTAATAAATATTCCCCATATATAGGGAAGCTGCTGGTATGTGTATAGCCTACTGGTGTTCTGTCACAGATTTTCCAAAAAAGGGTGATTGGTAATGTGTCATTCATTCTGGTAAGATTCCTGACAACTGGATCTGTTACCGCATTTCAGTTATTGGTTTGTTTTGATTTTTTTTCTGCTAAACCAAAACACTCAGAGGCCTGTATTCGTGAAAATAGTAGGGAGACACACCTCAGAGTCAAAAGATTGATTGCAAGCTGCATTCAGTGCTGGAGGAAAGGTTGAAATATTTCTTATATTAACCAACCTTTTTAGCTATGCCTAGTTCCAAAGTTTCCTCAACTTATTATTTCACAGGTCCACTAGACCCTTTCAATCATTAATAGAAGAATAAAACAATGTGGCCTTTTTGGACTGCTGAAGCTCTGTCAGCTCATTCTGCATGTCTGTCTACCTAGGTTTGAGCCCGGAACCTCAATCATTGAACACTTTATTAAAGAAAAGAGAATGCAGCTCTTTCTTCTTCTCCAGACTGTAAGTGTTCAGCTGAACTATTCAATAATATAGCACCATTATTATTCACTGTGTGATTTGTGCTTATATTATTGCGCATTATTATCACACAATTAATCATAGTGGCATTAGTGAGTAATAGAGACAATTGAAGTTCCGAATAGACCTGTTTCAAAATATTATTAGTACATTAGAAACTATTTTTTTATTATCATCCTATCAAAATTTTTCAGTAAAAAATATCTTAAACAAATATTTGTACTTGAAAGAGCTGCAATATACAAAAATCCATTATATAACTACTTTTAGATTTATAATTAAAATAGTGAAATTTTTGATGAAGGTGGGAATTTTTCTAAGGGCAGGAAAGAGAAAAAAAAAGGAAATCTTTCATTCTTCACAGTACTAAGAAAGCTTTGGCAATGTATTTCTTCTTTAATAATCTTGCCATCTTGCAACAGATGCAGGAGAGTTTAGTTTATGGAGCAATTTAATAAATAGGTCTGGAAACCAAATTTCTACCATTTTCTGTGTTTTTATTTGACACAGATCAACATTACTCTTATGCACGTATTCCATCATAAATGCAATCCTATCTCACTTTACTGTTTAGAAATGGGTTACACTTTGTATGAAAGAATGCAGTTTGCCTTATTCCCATTTTATGCTAATTTTGTTCAAATTCTACCTCAAAGGCCAGTGTCTCCCTGTAAACAACCTACCATATTCTGGGATTAATGTGCAATTCAAGATGCACCAGTGTTTGGCTGTATATTAAAGCTGGAATATTTTAAATAATACCCCATTCTAATTAGTATGAAAGAGTATTTACCTATGTTGACTTTACAGAGCAGGCATTGCAGAAGAGGTTACCATTAATGTGCAGTACAATGAAGGCTAATCAGGAACAAGTAAAATTTATCACTTTGCAAGAGTAATGGTGATTTACCATCAGGATGCTATTGAATTTCGCCTTTCATCACACTTTCGGTGTTAAAAAAAAAGATATAGAAATATGTTGTCTTATTAAGTAAACCAAGCACACTCCTGTAAAATAAATCTGTTTTCTGGAAAAAAGTACACCTGAAAAAAAAAGTCTTGCAACTCAATTTATATGGTATGAAGGACACTTATCTTATTCACGAGACCATTTTTTTCCCCCTCTGAATACAGACATTAAAGATATTACAATTTCCAATCTACTTGCAGTGTAATTGATTCTTTGATGTCCATTTTCTGTGTTACAAACATTAAACAACTTGTCTGCAGGTCAGTGATGATTTTTATTTTAGTGGGAGGTTATATTATGTTTTTCTGTGTAATTGATGAAAGCTTTCACTTATTTATTTATTTATTTTCTTGAAACTTCAGTGTATGACCTAAAAGCCTATGTTTGCTTTAAAGGACTATGAATTTTGAGGACACCTGATTTGATCAGCTTATTTTGCTTTCTTTATATCAGAAAGATATAGAAATTTTGTGGGAATATATGATTAAAGCCATTGGGAAACTAAACCAAACAAATTACACAAACCAATTTTTGGAAGGAAGGATTAGTCTGGATAAATAAGAGATGATCAACATTTTTTTGTATTGTCTAAGAAATGAAAATTGAAAAATATTGAAATATTTCCTGTCCTGAGTAATATTAAGAAGTCAGCACTCTGAGAGGTCTTTTCCTAATTTAAAATATTCAGCCAAAAAGGTCTTGTGTTTGTCAAACAATTTAAACATTAACATTTTTTCTTGACCTTCAGTACTTTCCTGCAATATTTCACCTTATTTTGAATAAAAGCAATTTCTTATAGGAAATTTTCAGTTTGGCAACATCAAAATGCAACATTTGAAACATTTATTTTCAAAAATGTCCTTAACAAAGAAATTTCGCCTAAATCCTAAGTGTTCTTTACCAAAAAAAAAACCAAAAACAGAACCATAAGAATGGGAGAAAGTTTAAACACTCATTCCTATTTTTTAGGGCTGTACAAAAAATGGTATGATAAATATCAAACAAATCATTATTTGAGTGTGCATTTTCCTAAGAAGACAACCCTCTGATACTATATTTAGACCAAATGTGACAAGAAGAAGATTTGATTTCTAGGACCTAAAGTGTTAATATTCATCTGATATGGACTCTCTTCAAAGGAAAAATGGCATTTATTCTTTGCTTTCAGGTTTATCAAAAAAAGTGGATAGTTCCTGTAAAATTCAAAGGAGAAGAACAGCATTTTGATTGATGTCAGGAAGCTCTTGTTTTGGGTGTTATCAAGGACAAATCATCACATTGCTAAAAGCCTGGTTAGGCTGTTGTCATGACTGAAGTATTAAGTCACTGTAAATGGTTTACTTAGCAAGGCATATTAAATAACAACAACAACAACAATAATAATAAACTGCATGAAGAATGTGAGACAAATTATGTTATGTCAAAGATCCTGTGATCTGAAAGTTAGTCCTATATAACAGGATTATATAGGTATTAAACTACTTTTTGTGTTCATTAGATTTTTTTCTTTTTATTTTTGTCTACTTGTATCCTGCTATTTCATTGTGGATCTTGGAAAACCATGGATGCATTCGTTAGAAACTAGCTCTTTGATTCCCTCGAAGTCAAACACATTATTTTTGGAGTCATCAGTTGTAAGCAAAGTAACCAGCTAATGAAAGCCAAGAAGAAGAACTTCAACTACCAAATTAATGTTACAGAATTCCTTTAATATGGTTCCACAACATAAGAAAGGAAAAGCATGCTGTTATGTAGGCTTCAGACTCAGATGCATGTGCTGGTGGTGGTCCAAGACTTGTAAATATCTGACAATCGTCAGTACTGTTCAGGTGAAAGAAGTGTTGAACACAACTGTTCCTAGATTTCAGCAGGACATTTGATGGTAAGATAGTAGTGAATATTGAACTATTTTGTCTAGGTACCAGTGGTTTCTCTTAGCAGGTAGAACACAACATATAGTGAGAGTACCTGTAGTATAAACAGGTGTGGTTCTGAGAATATCTGATTAATGCCTCTTTAAGATTAAGATGAGAAACAGAAATAGCACATTAAACACCCTATTCTGAAGTTCTCCAGGTGTTCTTGATGGAATTTTCCTTTTGGGTACAGCGATAAGTTCCAGACCACAGTTGACAATAGGTTATTTCCAGCCTGCCATACATCATGGACGCACACTTCAAGTTCCATGTGAGGCTCCACGCCTAAACCCCTTGACCAAAGCATCAGAGCTACTAAAGAACAGGGCCAATGAAATGCATTGCTTGATAAATTTTATTCCTGATGGTTCCTCCTTTGGAAGTATGAAAACATGGTGAGTGGCTTTCTAAGGTTAGGAAGCAAATTGATTATGAACTGGAGTTTTGTCTACCAACAATTTTTAATATGTAATCTTGTCATGAGTGAACTAAAGTCATTAATAATACAGTAAGCAAAATGTGCTACAGTTAACCTTAAATTATAACTTACAAAGAGCGTTCTTGCAGTTTCTGCTATGATTTATGGGCTCAGTTTATTCTATGCAAATTCATGCACAGTTTCTAATAAGAGGGAGGAGGAAAGATAAAAGAGCCCTGAATATTTTATAAGCTTTTTCCACTTACCTTAATTTAGAAATATGAAGCTGAATATGTAAGTAGAGAATAATTACCTATTACTAATCTCCCACATAGTTTATCTATTTCAGACCTGAACATCCTGAGCAATGCAAAACATAACTGTTTTACTACCTGTACCACTGTAAATATGATAATTAGGTATACTTCAGTGCTAGTTTTTGCTGATACATGAGAAGATAGATGCTGTAATATAATCAGGCAGTGCTTCGCTATTGTTTTATATCCCTTTTAAAAATAATATGCCTGCTGTTCAGTATTTCATTCATTGGACACAGTAAAGTTAACTTTTAAGAGGATGATGCCCTAGATAAGTTCCTTGAGCATGCTTTTCCAGATGCGATCCTTAAATTTTAGAAATGGTGTAACAAATTTGGGATTGCTGTAGAAATCCTTGCAAACAGCTGCATCAGAAGTCAGTGCTCTGTGCTCTGCAGAACATGTTCTTCAGTATCCAGTACTCAGTTGTAGCCCTGACTCATAAAGGCACTTGGGCACCTTGGTTGTGTGTTAGATGGCTGGATAAAACAGAGCAACATGCCACAGAGTCATAGAATCACAGAATCATTTAGGCTGGAAAGGATGTCCAGGAACATCGAGTCCAACCTGTGACTGATCACTTTGTCAACTAAACCACAGTAATGAGTGCCACATCCAGTCTTTTCTTGAACAAGTCCAGGGGTGGTGACTCCACTACTTCTCTCAGCAGCCCATTCTAGCCTTGACCACCCTTTCAGTGAAGAAATTCTTCCTAATGTCCAATCTGAACCTCTCCTGGTGCACTTTGAGGTTATATCCCCTTGTTCTGTCAAGAGTTGGTCTAAAAGAGCAGAAGGCAAACCCCTTTCCGGTCTGTTCCTCTTGTTTCTGAAATGTAATCAGAAAACTGATGAGGAAGAAATGAAGAAGAGAAAGAGAGACATTTCTGGTTCGTCCTAGATTACAATGAGACATCTTCATACTGAATTATGTTTTTCATTAGTTAACAAACTAGACAAAATATTTTTCTGTTATCTCCACTCCCAGTTATCACAATAAATTTAGATCAAATCACAAAAGGCAAATAGACATCCTTCAGTCAGAGAAGAAAAAAATCTTTTCCTGTAAATCATAATCTTATGTTGAATTGTCACCCCTCTTCCAAACTGTTTGCCACTGACTGTTTTTCATGCACTTGCATATCTATCTAAAGCATACCAAGACCGAGAGCAATCTCCCGGGTGAACCTCAGGTATGCAGTAGCGTTTAGCTTTTACAGGGGTTCTAAAAGACCAGTAGCTGTCTTTTCTGGTTTGAGTTTCATGGGCTTAAGCAGCATTGTAAGCCACACTTAGCTGCCTCACCAACACAAGACTATGATTTACTTTGTGAAGCATTCTGATATTTAGATCCTACTTAAACCCTGATAGGGTCCTCAAGGTGGATTTTCTTTTGCTTCTTTCATCTCTGAATCTGGAGCCAGAACTGTTTGTCTAAATAACGATGCTGATCTCTCAAAAGTCAGGAAGGAATGTCTGGATCAGATCCAACTCAGCTTTATTAAGGGAAAGGCAAGAACCCTCAGTTTGGAACTGCACTTACCATGACGTGTCGCAAAACCAGGACCTATATCACCATCATGTGAAGTGTGGCTGAGGCAGCTGGGGTTGTTCAGCCTGGAGAAAAGGGGACTCAGAGGCAGCATATCACTCTTTTTAACTACCTGAAAGAATAGCCAGAGATAAGATAAGAGGACATAGCCTCAGGCTGCATCAGGGGAGGTTCAGGTTGGACATCAGAAAGAATTTCTTTGCTGAAAGGGTGGTCAGGCATTAGAATGGGCTGCCCAGGAAAGTGATGGAGACACCACCCCTGAACTTGTTGACGAAATGACTGGTCATAACACTCAGTGCTATGGTTTAGTTGAAGAAGGTAATGTCATGTTACAGGTTGGACTTGATGATCCTGGAAGTGTTTCCCAGCCTTGATGATTTTATGATTTTATGATTCTATCACAAGTGTTCAGACTACCAGAAGCCCCAATGTATAAGCACAGTTCAGTCAGTGAAAATGTAGTGTCATATTTTGAGCGTACCATTCCTCTTGCTCTTAATGAATCTGTTTTTTTGTTGCAGGGGAAAGAATATATTTCAGTTTTGAGCCTTGAGTGAAATTTGAGAGGGGGAAAATAATCCAATCAAATCCAAACGATATGATTATTTCATGCTCAGAGTGCTCAGAGGTCAATGGGATTCGTGTTGAAGATTTTTGTCGAGTGACAGCAGTAGTTGGTCAGTGATTAGCATTTTTTCCCTGTGGCAAATTCATGTTTCACTGGACAGCTTACCAGTTACTGAAATTTTCCACTGATAGCAGAACTCAATCAGTTATCCTGGGTATTTTATGTATGCCTTCACTTTATGGTGGAAAGGGAAGGGAAAGGAAGGTTCGGGAAGGGAAGGAAGGTTCGGGAAGGGAAGGGAAGAAAGAGAAAAAAAAAAGAAAATAAAAGAAAAAAAAGAAAAGAAAAGGAAAGAATAGAAAAGAAAAGAAAAGAACAGAAAAGAAAAGAAAAGAACAGAAAAGAAAAGAAAAGAACAGAAAAGAAAAGAAAAGAAAAGAAAAGAAAAGAAAATGAAAAAAAAAAAAAGGAAAAAAGAAAACAAAAGAGCCTCTAGTTCTGTAGTAGCTTACAAAGGCCAATTCTCTTCTCATTGGGGAGCAACAGAAGTGACAGGGAGTGAAGAAACTCAACTTCCTTGGCTTCACCTCCTTTCTGAGAACTTTTGAGAGTGACCCTGAAAGGTATTAGATGGTCTTTTCCCAGCAGACTGAAGTTACATCTGAATAACAATTCCTTCCATCTGACTTTTGGCAGCTAACTGAGCTAAATTATCAACATATTTGCCCTCTGGCTTCTGCTATAGTTGGTGGAAAGAAATAATCATCTCTACATATCAGATTCTTATGCTACACTTGTAACTCCTAAAGCAAAAAATGATACTCATTTGGTTTATAATTTTAACCTTAATTAATAGTATAATTAACAGAATGGGGATCAATATAGAACTTGAAAATGGACTCCTAATTCTTAACTGTTCTGTAACATGTGTAATCACATTTGTGCAAAATGACTAATGAGTTAGCCCAGTTGAAACAGCCACAACAAAGTGGCATGAACATAAGAACACTTTGTGAATTCACTGAAAGACTTAAACAATAAATTTCAGTATCCTACGTGAGTTTCTGAAAGCTATGAATGCTTTAGATCTTTATCCTTGTTTTACTCAGTGATGTCCCATAAACTGATGTATTTTTTTTCTATCTATTCTCCTGCTCAAGAATGTTTGGCCAGCAGCTTCCCAGACTTTTCACCTTTTGGCCAAAATTTGCAGACAGGTAAAAATGCTTGAAGCGACCACAGAGTTCCAGAATGGATCTAACTTCTGCTTTCTGAATAACCATGGGCTCAACTTGGTAGTTTTATCTCCAAACTGCAGGGGATACTCGCTTATAATCTTTAGCTAAAAACAGTTTGCCAGGTCTGGAGTCAGGAAAACCAAATGAGAAAATTGCAGATCCAAGATATCCCTTTGATGAAAAGCTACATAAAACAAATGGAGGTTCACTCTTCTGAATTTCATCTGTGCTACTTTTATGATTTAACCTGATGGCAAGTAAGTATCACTCAGTCTCTTGCTCACTCTCCTAGCTTCTCCCTAGTAAGAAGAATCAGAAAAAGAGTAAAATCCATGGGTTCAGATAAGAACAGTTTAATAACTGAAACAAAGCAAAATATGATGATGATAATAATAATTACAATTATAATAGTAATAAACATAGAAAAAGCGGAATAAAACTGAAGAAAGACAAGTGATGCCTGATAAAATTGCTCACTACCCACTGACTGATGCCAAGACTATCCCTGATCAGAGATCAATGCTTTCCAGACACCTTCCTCCAGTTTATATACAGAGCATTATGTTCTATGGTATTGAATATCCCTTCGGACAGTCCAGGTCAGATTTCCTTTTCCAAGTAATTTTCATTAAAATTTTATGACATCTTCATTTGAAGAAACTCAATTTATTTATTTTTTTTTTTCTGCTAGGGAAAAAACTGTTTGAAACCTTTCTTTGTTTTATTTCTCACCAAACTTAGATTTTTAGGTCAGTCTTGAGCCATAATATAGGAAGGTGACTTTCTGATGTGCTGTATTATCAAATAGAGTAAACCATTCACTAATGACAAAATAACAACCAAAGATCATGGGTTTAAGAAGCATAAGTTTTGGTTATTTTTTCTGCTTTTCACCGGGGTAGCCTCACCTTGATTCCTGGAGTCAGTTTTGGATGACATAAGAAGGATATAAAACCACCAGAGAATGTCCAAAGGAGGGACATGAGGATGGAGACGGGTCTAGAGGAGAAGCTGTGTGAGGTCAGGTCAGCCTGGAAAAGAGGAAACTGAGGGGAGACCTCACTGCAGTTACAACTTCCTTGCGAGGGGCAGAGGAGGGTCAGGCACTGATCTCTGTGGTGACCAGTGACAGGACCTGAGGGAGCAAAATCAAGCTGTGTCAGGTGTTGGGTATCAGGAAAAGGTTCTTCACGCAGAGGGTGGGTGGGCACCGGAACAGGTTCCCCAGGAACGTGGTCACAGCATCAAGCCTGGGAGGGTTCAAGAAGTGTTCGGGCAATGTTCTCAGGGACATGGTGTGACTCTTGTGGTGTCCTGTGCAGGACCAGGAGCTGGACTCAATGACCCTAGTGCATCCCTTCCACCTCAGCTTATTCTATGATTCTGTGATTCTGTTTATCTTCTGGAGCACCAATTTTTGCAGAATGAGTTTGAGCAGCTCAATTCAATTTGTGTGCATGAATGCTAATGGATACCACAAGGAGTTAATTTTTTTTTATTTTACTGGCTGATTCTTATTACATCTGATCTAAAATTGGAACTTTTGGAATGATTGAATGCACTGGAGGATTGAACATAAAAGTGGCTAATGAAAAGATCTGCTAGCCATAGCAATTCCAAACTTTGACTGAATTCAAGGGATACTTTATCTGTTGATTCTTCATAGGATTTTGAGTATTTCAGTGTAAAAGGAAGAAAAAGAAAACAGTTTTTGAAACCAAATGGGTGCAGCAGGCAGGGTTGAATTATGAATTTACGACGGAATGAAAAACAAGGTAAACTACAATGGTTAAATTGCCTCTGTCTTGTTCCCCAGACACTAAGAGAGGCTTTTCAATTTTCCCTAATACATAAAGGGGACAAGGTGTGGGAAGAAAAAAACAAAAGGAGCTCTACTCTGAATAAAGCCACTGCTAGGAGGGAAATGAGAATGCCAAGTAATTGGTGGGTATAGATGGTACCTGCCAGCTAGTCAAGCTGTTTGATAGCACTCCTCTGTGGACCCAAGGGGAGCATTGGTAACACAAGGAAGAAGGGTTAGCAATAGTTTCTAGGTCTTTTATGAGGCTTACTATCGATCACAAACCACTGCTGTCCAGGAAAAAGGTAAAAGAGTATCTAGATAAATAGGAATTGACAAAGCTAGGCAACTTAGAGAGAGAAATCTCTGGAGTCGCCTGTAACCAAAGAAGAGATATTGAAAGTGATGTAATCAATGTAGCCCAGGAAGACACTAGGGAAAAATGAGCTTACCCATCAAGTAACCATAGTTGGAGGCATGTGGCTGGTATGTTTGTTTGCATGATGGGCTCACTGAGGCTTCTATACCTTTTACATTTCACGCTGCAGTGTCAGGATTTATTTGTGATCTAATGGAGACCATCTTAAAAACTCACACAGTTCCACAGACCCTTTCAGTTTTAAGCAATTCAGCAGTATTTCCAGCATAAGGAGAGAAGTCCAATGTTTTCTGGGACAGGTGTGAAACAGAGGAAAAGAAAAATATGTTTATGCTGTGCCATTCATTTCTTTGCTTCTCCAGAGAAACAGAGTGAACATAACTGCCTTCAGAAGAATCTCTTAAAAATGAAGTTAATCAAAATGTGTATCTTAAAAACAATGAAAGAAAAGGAAGAAAAAATGTAAACAGAATCTGGAGAAAAATGGACTGTTAAATTCACAGACCTCAGAGAACTAGAATAAGGAAAAAAAACCCTTGCATTTTCCACCAGTCTTGAGTTTTATAATTTATCCATAAATGAGGCTGATCTCCCTAGTGTGTTCTGTGGTCATTGGTGAGAGACTTGTTTGTTTAGAGACCAGTTTACAGACAGGCTTTAATCTAGATCCTTTCTGGATCTCTGGTCTCTTTAAATTGGCAAATTTTAATTTGTTAGAAAAATGGCTAGATCATGAGGAATCTAACTGCAACTTAGCTGCAAAAACCAAGAGATTCTAGCTATGAAGTTCTGTGCTTGAGCCACAGTGTGAGACATAATTTAGAAGGAGAAAGAAACCATTCCTCCTCTTCATATGTGCATAGACCATACAGAGGAGAAGGCATCTGTTACTGCTTAGGCTGAAAAAGCAGATTTTTGTGAGTTGTTTGAGCTTGTGAGGGTAGATTTAGAGATCTCATGTGCAATATGGAAATAGATTTCACAGTATTTTGGTAGATGTCACAATACATGCTCAGCTTTGCCCTGAATTGTAAAGATAGCCCTTTTATATCCAGCAGCTGTGGTTTTCAAAAGCAAATCCAGGTAGCATTCAATCTTAAGTATGAGCTGAATTTAGTATGGCGTTGTTTTTAGCAGGGTATATAAACAATCTGAGTTTGAACTGTCAAGAACTTCAGAAAGATGTGTCCAGGCATCTTCTGGGCACATTTAAAAACAGATCAGAAGAGTTCCCACTCCTCCTAGAAATCGTGCTGTCCTGTAACTGTGGTATAAATGACTAACTAAAATGACACCCATTACTTCAGGTGAAATGCCCACAGGAAAAGATCTTCACTGCTGACTGCTGGCCAAGAAGAATAATGTGGTAAAATGTCAGTTCCTGCAATAGTCAAGGGTATAGTAAAATTTTGATATGGGGAGAAGGGGACAAGGGAGCAGGAGGGACAAGGGAATGTCTTCAAATCTTGTGGAGTAATTGGACAACAGAAGAAAAGACACACCGGACAGAAAGTTTGGATTCACCTCCCTTTAAGCAGTGGCCTATGGCTCCAAAGATATGTAGATATTCATCTCTCTCCACCAGTCACAGAGGGATGTTAGGATGTCCACTTCACTACCTTAAACACTAAATTCTACACTTAAAATCAGGTGAGAAGAATCCAAGCCTTTATTCATACAAACTTTGGTCTATCAAAATGATCTCTCCTAAGCTCAGTTCACCCTGACACTGTTCCCAGACACTCTGGGTTTCACATACGTTAGTGACTGCTTCCATGAAGGAATTAATGCCAATAAAAGAACCAATGAGTAAGCTGAATATTTAGTATTTAGTGGTTTTGGTATGGTTTTTTGTTTGGTTGGTTTTTTTGTTAGTTTTTTTTATTCATTTGTTTGTTTGGTTGGTTGTTTTGGGTTTTTTTTTTGTTGTTAGGTTTGGGGGTTTTCCCTCCTCTAGGACTGGAGCAGGCAACATCATTTCAAAGTTTTTCTTCAGCAATGCCTTGAGAGTCAAGTCAAGACTCCTAGCACTTGCAATAAAGAGTATGCACATATGTCTCAGGGTCCAGCTGTAATTGTCTGTGTCTGTGTAAGGATTCACTCACACCAGCCCAAAGGCAAAGATCAGGGTGCTGGGAAGAACAATTTCAGGAGGATACGCAGATCTGCATATAACTTTATGCTGAAAGGTACAAAATTACAGCTTCATTGGAAGAACCGCAGCACTGAGAGCGGCCCTTAGGGCATAAAACCCTGCTGTATCACATGGTAAAGCCTCAGCATGTGAATATAAGGACCATAATATTGAAGGTTTTACATATTTAATTTCCTGGAAGAGACCAAGCCGTAGTGATTTAAGCACTTGTTTGCCTTATCCAGGGCCATTTGCCTATGCTGCTTTTAGCACCAATGATGATATACTAAAACCTTTTGTTTGTGGGGCTACAAAATAAGAACTTATCTCCTAATAGCAGCAGTTCAGCTATGTTTATGTCAGCACTGCACTACATGAGGACTGGCATGTCTCTGCTGATTTAAATTCTCCTGAATACAAGCCTTCCAGAGCTGTAAATAGAGAGAGGTTAAGGCCAGATCTTCCAGCTCAGATGAAGTTGCTTCATCATTTATTATTGTTCAGTTACAATCAAATTATTGATGTTCTCAACATTGCTGGGGCTACTGCATGATGCAAGCCACATGAGTGAGATAGTGGGAAACAAAGAAAAGAAGAATAATAATGTAGAGAAGAATAGAGTTCTTAGCACTTGCATACACAATCATGTGGGAAATAAAGCCCAGAATGGTGCAGCAAAACTGTGTTGTTTTTTCTCTTTCTCCTTGTTCATGCGTGGTTTCAAAACCTTTTGCATAGCGGAAGAAAAAGAAATAAAGTTAAACATTCTCAGGGATGTTAAGATGTCAGAGTACAGCTTTTTTCCCTTAAGCATATGAAATATTAAGAATGCTGAGCAAAAGCCAATAGGGAAGTTGCTTAGATAAGGAGATGAAAAATTAATTTTAATGCACAGAGGACTAAGTAATACACTTATTTCACAACCTCAATCAATTTTAATATTTTAGTATTTAAAATTTGTGTCTCTTCAATAATATTTTAAAAGTTGCTTGTGTGTTTTTATTAGTCTTTCAAGTTGTTCTGTTTCTTTTTTTGCCTCTCTTGCTCTCATTCTTTCTTTCCAGTATGCATAGGAGAACTCCTTAGATGAATTTTCTTCTTGGCACCTATCAGTATAGGGCAATTAATGAATTCCTCTCTTTCATGGCGTGGAATTTCTTCTCTACTTCTCTCACATTTGAGAATAGAGGATTCTTGCAAATAAATAGAGGCCAAATTCAGCGCATAGAAAACACTCATCTTCAACAACAGCCCAGCTAAGTTCCAGCAGAAGATTACAAAGGCACAGTCAAAGTACTTCTCAGTTAATTACTTTGGAAAAGTAACCCATAGGAGCCAAGGTTTCAGTGCAGACTGTAAAAATGCAGCCAGGAACTCAAGTGAAGATAAATGTGTTCAGGCCAAGCATCTCCACAGCTTTGTGACTGTATTATCATTACTGTCTGGATTATGTAGTTTAAACCTATCTCCTGTATATCAGCATGTGAGAGCTGTCCCTTTTAGGATACAATACACACATATTTGGAGAGGAAATTCTTATCTTCCAGCTAAAACAAAAACAAAAGCAAAAAAGACAGTGAAGGGAAAAAAACCCCAACGAACCAAACTCTTGATTTACACATTGACAATCATTTCCATAAATGCCCTTAGGACAAAGGAAAAAAACATTAAAAATAAATTTAAAAGCTACAGGTTCTGTGCTGATTTCTAGGTGGATCCCTAAGATCAAGTAATCTTCCTTTGCTTCTAACACTGCTCCTATGAGGTGCCTGGGAAAATGTACCTATTACAGTCATTAAATGCTCAGCTATCATAGAAAGAGGTTTTCTGCCTTGTACCTACATTTAGGTATTTATCTCCACCACCATACACCTGGCTCATTTTGTAACAGAGCTAGTGATGGGCAAGTCATTTCTCCTTCATTTTCCCCGTAATTTTATTTGAAAGCAGCACAGATTTAAGTTGATGTGAAGGGAGAACTCTCTGAAACCAGGTTCCTCTTAGGCAAAGAAATACTTTCTTTATTTGTACCTAATAACCTCAGACATAACTGCATAATATATAAACAGAGCACTACATATTAGAAAAATGGCCATGTGTGCTGTAGACAAATGTATCAGCCTTCACTGATACATTCACCTCTTCATTATACTACATTTCCTCATTGTCATACCATCACAGAACTCAGAGAAAGAAGAGATTGGCTAAATGTTATCTTTGATGCTATGGCAGAAAGGGCTGGTATTTTATTATTTGATTTGATTTGATTTGATTTGATTTGATTTGATTTGATTTTTTGTAGGGGGTATTGTTTTATTTTACTTTGTTTTGCTTTGGTTCACTTTGATTTTTTTGTTTATTTTTTAAATTTTATTTTGTTTTATTTTATTTTTTAACTTTCATTCAAAACAGATCTGGAAATTAAAATTACATTCAATCAGAGAGACACTCGGGAAAGCAAAAATATTTCTGCTGGTATGTGTAGCTTCTAAAAAAAAGAGCTGTATGTCTGACTGAGAACATTTCCACATGAAATGGCTCTCACGTGTTTGAAAGCATACAAGTCAAAATACCTTACAATATTAAAACACAGTAACTCTCAGATACAATGCAGTCTGTCATTATTTCCTTTTTCTTCTTGACAAATGTTCATCAAAATAGGAAGAATCCGATACAAATAACATACATGATTTTGTTTAGTTAAATGTTTAGTAGGCTATGATGTCTCTGGAGTTTCTCAGACTATTCTACCTAAATAATGGTGACTAAAATGCAGAGCAATTATTCCTTACTCTGTGTGCAGTGTGCTGTATATTCACTTAGATTCAGCCTGGAAATTCTTATTTTGCATTCTTGCATATTTTGTCTCAAAAGAGTCCTTTCCTTTTCACAATACATGAACAATCTCTAGCATTTTCCTTCAGTTGTTTATTGTACTGGGATTTTGTGGTTTTTTTTTTTTTTTTTCACTTCTCCTGGTACTAAGGTGTCTGACCTTGTTCGTGATATCCTAAGAACAATCTCCTTAACGAGGCAGCTGCTTATGAAACACATCTCTCTGGAGTGTTATTATCATATGAACACCGGTAAAAATGTGTCTCTGCTCCAGAGAACCTCATTCCGACACATTCAAGATGGATATGTAAGGGATCAGGCTAGAGCTAAACTGTTCTGATGAAAAATATTTGTTTGCTTGTATGTTTTTCCTTTGAAAAATGAGCTTTCATTATATTCAAACTTGTATATAGGGACTGTCCATTCTGATGATCCTTCTGATTTTAAAAAGCAGTAGTTTGGAACAGAATAAAATATTTCTTTTAAAAGCTCAGTTCCAATTTAACTTTTTTCCTTTGAATTGGAAATCAAATTAAATTAGAATTTGTGTGGCATTTCAATTTATGATACTAATTTGATGCAAAATATAAGTTTCACACCAACTTTTCAAAATGAAACCTTTAATTTCAAATCAATGTTTTCATTCAGTGTTTCATTTTAACCTGCCAAAACATAGTGCTTTAATTGAAAAAAAAACGCCATACAAATTAAGCTACTTCAACCTTCTCTATCTGTTTCTTTTTGAAACTTGGATTTTTATAATTTCAACCTATCTTACTGATCCAAAAAATTGAGATTGAATTTACAAACACACATAAAATTTACCTTAATTAATAGAACTTATTCTTAAAATAAAAAAAAGTAATTGTTATAAAATTCTGAAAAGACATTTGGAATGTTCAAGAAAAACCTTAACTATATCACATTCTAAAGTAATCTCTAATTTCACCTTGATGAACACTGAATAAACGGGACAGTTTTACACACACAATGTGTGATGAAGTAACTATCAGATACCTAAATGACCTTAAAATACTGTAAAAAATTGCTTCAATTATTTTTAAAGTAAGAAAATTTAAAAATAAGTATAATTATTATTATTAAGTGAATTATTTGCATAACTTACAAACCAGAAATAAAATAGTTAGGAAAGAATTAGAAGGAAAAAAGGTCTAAATTTTAGTACTAATATTATTTATGTATCTATTGAAGCCTGAATGATGTTAGAATTGGTATTTTTAAAAATATCTTCCAATTCTTGTTACAGTTTGGAATGGATTTTTTAGAAAAATAAAAAAAGATATTTTTCCTACTCTTTTTTCCTTTAAACATAAAGTTTCATTGTTATTTTACAATTTATAATTCACTTTTTGGAAGGAGCAGTTTCATGTACGAGTTCTCCAGCAGAATAAACTTGTTTTGAAAATAAAAATTTAAAAAGAAGCCATTGTTATCAAATATACTTGTCTGAGGACAGGCAGTAGGAATTATGGTTCTTATTAACCGAACCAATTTGCTCATCTTCCAAAAGCAGTGTCTCTAAAATAGCACTAACTTTGGGTCACAGTCCTATTTGAGAACTATATAACAGGAGAAATCTTATGTCATATAGTACAGGAAAATAAAAGTAAAATAACCCTTACATGAGCTTAGCTTTTATTTCAACTGCTTTGCTTACATTCTTCATAACAGTGACTAATACTGCCCTGCACACTTATTGTGGACAATATTTTGCACATAAACCATAGTAATTGATAACTAAATTTTACCCAGATAAAACCCAAGCCTATTAAAATATTTACAAATCTTAGCAGAAATAAATATGCATAATAGACTTCAACCTATTCTGACAGCCATTTTGAGAAGCTCTTTTCTTTTTGCACAATGAATTAAAGCAATTATTGTTCATTCTATTGTAAGCCCCAGAGGCTCCATTATGGTACAAGTCCAGAAGAATGCTTGAAAATACAGTGCTTGTTCTGAAAACTTTATGGTTGGTATACGGAAAAAATAAAAGAAAAAAGGAGAGAAAAAAGAAGAGAAAAAGAAGAGGAGAGAAGAGAAGAGAAGAGAAGAGAAGAGAAGAGAAGAGAAGAGAAGAGAAGAGAAGAGAAGAGAAGAGAAGAGAAGAGAAGAGAAGAGAAGAGCAAAAATCAAAGGAAAGAAAGAAGAAAAGAAAAGACCGACCACACA
>VZTD01003101.1:817277-827914 GCA_013397725.1 Rhagologus leucostigma
CCCCCCCCCAAACTAACAAACATAAAACGAACAAAAACAGGCAAAAAAAAAAGAAAATGAGGACTGTTAAAAGACGTACAGGAAATGAAACAGTATTCTCACACCTGCATAGAACACCTTTAGAACAACCGAGGAGAAAACAGAAATTTCCTTTCCTCAGTAGGCTTTTCAAGCCCAAGACCACAGCTCAGTACTTAACAAAAAATTAAGAAATGAGATTTCAGCCGCATTTTCTGTGGTTTTAAGCCAGAGAGGGACTGATCAACTTCCCAGGCCAGTTGAGGGAGGTGATGTTGACAACCTGTTGTTGATTTTACCACTCACCTTTGTTCATCCTATGAGCAGGTTTAGCTGTTGAGGGAAGCTCATTTTCCACCAGCCCCAGCTTGGACTGACATACAAACAGGATGAAGACCCTGGCTACCCATCTAAACACCCTAGGGGCCTTGCTTTGCTGCACGAAATCTTTTTGCAAGTGTACCTGCAGTACAGACAGTTGTTTCAGATCCTGTTCTACAAATGCAGAGAATGGTGTCACTGGGTGACAGTTAAACCCTCCAGAAAGTCCTTCTGCTAGAATAAACTGACATTCCTGGCCTCTTAAAACTGCATGGGACTTACAGAAACTGAGGTGAGAATACGCTCACTACAGCTAAGTCTATTAACTGCTGGAATGGCTCCTGCCTGGAGTAACTAGATATTGTTGAAGCAGTGGTAGATCTCCACTGATACTCACATGGTTTGGGTTTTGTCTTTCATTAGCAAGAAAACGTTTCTGTATCTCAGCACACAGACATTAAAACTAAGTAGTGTGTGGTTTTCTCGCACAAAATCGCAGTTATCTAAACAGGCAGAAGGATGCGAAGCTGCAAAGTTTCAAGAAACTCAAAAAATTATGTTAAAGATTTGGGTGGTTTTTTAAAGGCTTTTTTAATATTCACTGAAGGAGAAAAGCTAAACACAGAAGGAACCACTTTGCCTTAATCAAAGCACAGCATTTAGTTTGGTTAAAGACTAAATATGTTTGAGGCCAATTCTAGGGAAAATAAGTAAAAAGGGTTTTTTTACCAATCTGAAACAAGTAGAAATATATGGAAATGGTGGTATTTCTCACCAAAAAACCCCAATATCCTCATCTTACTTACAATCTTACCATTCAGATGTATATATTTTTTCTCTTGTTGTCATTTCGGGCCAGTGTTTCGAAGCTGTTTCTTTACTGTATAAAGCAAATACTGAAATAACTCCAGGAAGATTTTATACAAGTTACATACAAGAATCATTCTGCTCCTCACACTTTACTGTTCTTTTTAGTCCTCTAACTGCCTCCATTTAATTTGCTATCTTTGTAGCCTCTTATGAAACCTGCCAAATGCCAATTTTCAGTAAGCAGTTCCCTAAATTAATCACATACAAGAATTCAGTTCTCTTACCCCTAGAATATCACTAAAGTAAAAAGAAAATAGTTAAAAGAGATTGTTTCATACTATATTTTATTTTCCTCTTTTTGTTCTTTTCCACTGGTTGTTTTCATCCAGCTTATTTTTCCTGGCCACACAGAAACGTTCTCCAATTACAGTATTCTTTAAATGAAGTCTGTTCTATTACAATTTATATAATTTTCAGTTTGTTCTTAAAGTCAAAATGGAAGGATTATGTATTTATTTTGTGTTTTATTTATTTTATAGAAAGTGGCTTGAGAAGGTCAGAACATTCAATTACAGAAAAGGCTGGTAAAGCTTCCATGGACAGGGCATCATTACCGGAGTTTTTCCTGCAATCCAACTGACAGCTCCTGAGTGCAATTTCCTCCTTTCTGCTGCATGCAGAGAATTCTTGGAGATAGAGGCACATTTTAAAAAAATTTATCTTCTTTATTCTATGCTTCAGAAATCAACCTCTGCAGCTTTCTCCCACTCCCCAGTGAGGGAGAAGCTGAGCTCTCCCTTTCTGCCCCATGCAGCGTACAATGGGGCAAGCCCACTGCGTGGCACATGACAGACATGGGGTCCCACAGCAGACTGGATTAAATCACATACAATAATCTCTGACTTCAGCACTGCCTCTGTTTGCTTCTGATGATATTTATTTAGCACACAAGGCAAAGAAACAAGAAGCTTGTGCACTGTTGTTCTGGCCTTGCAAATAATGCAAGACTTGGAAGGAATGATTAAAATTTGTTTCTCAAATAAGATTTATCTTTCACTGGGAAAAAAAAAACCCTCCATGTCTTCTTCAGAGTGAGACTGGGCTTCCAGACTAAGTTTTGCAAGCTCATTTTTCTACAGGAACAGCAGGTGTCTAAGCTTCTGTTATGGTCCCTGGAAGGTCTAGTCAATCTTGGATTCATCATAGAATCATAGAATAGTTTGGATTGGAACCTTAAAGATCATCTTGTTCCATGGGCAGGAACACCTTCCACTAGACCAGTTTGCTCAGAGCCCCATCCAGCTTGGCCTTCAACAATTCCAGGGAGCCAATTTCAATTTCAATACAGGCAAAAATTTCATTTAACCACAAAAGTGTACCTGGTAGCATCTGAGATATGTTAGGGTGTAAGAGTTATCCGCATGGGATTGATAGATACGATGAGAGGCTATGGGATACTCTTAGCTGGAGACCAGGCAAAGACCTCTTAGGGCATCATAGTTATTTCACTGACCTGTGTTTTTTAAGCTGAAGCAAGATCCTCTAAATGTATTATTTAGAGCTCCTCTGAAAACGTTAGTTCACATGTAGGAAATTATACAATGACTCAATTTGTCTTATGCTGTGAATTGACTCTCACTGCTCTAAAGAAGCATGCCATGTTTATAATCACTGAGGAATATACATAACTTTCAATGGTGAATCAAAACTAAGATTAAGGAATCATTCCCTGGAGGTGATGCTCTCTAGGAAACTTAGCAAACTTGAGAGATGTTTACATTTTGGAAAGATGAACACAGGTGGTAGCGGCTATGAAAAATTCAACAACTAAACAGAAAATGGTGAGTTCGGAGGTGGTTTCCATTGCCATCTGAATGTAGCTGACTGAAGAGTATGTGCCAAGACTAGTGAGTAGAGCATTTGAAGGCTCTGAAATGATGCTGAGGCCATTTTTGGCCAGCTGCCCGTTTGAATCAAGCTGAGTTGAACTGGAACCTAGCACAACCTAGCATCTGGTGGTGCTTTATGGCAGTAGATCTCACACAGCTTGCAGATCTCCAAAGTACAAGAAGGCTATGCACTGGGTTGAAGGGATTAAGCACAAAAATAGAGTGTCCCACCAGCTAAAATCTGTTGCTAAGGAGATCTTTCTGTGTTGATCTCTACAGGTGTGCCAGTGGTCCTCTTCTCTCCAGTGCCATCTTATTTTTAAAAGTTGTTGGTACTAAAGTCTTTCACCTTTGTGTCTTAATTCCATCTTTATCAGAGACACTAGCAGAAAATGAGACAACCTGTGTAGCTGTTCTTACTGTTTGTAATACAGAGTTACAGCCTTGGATTTGAGAAATAGCTTTTTCCTACGCATTTTTCTATTATTTCCTGTTCCTTACCCTTCCTGTTTTTTTGGGTATGACACAAGTTAATTGATGGTCAATGGTCTGGAGAACTCATGACATGGATTATGGATACTGTACATTGGGTAGGACAAAAGAATTAATTATTGCTCCATCATCATCAACTCCTTGCATTTATAGTGTTTGTAATCTAACAATATTATGCTGGACATGAGTACACTTCCTACCTTCTTCAATCAACCTATTTGAAAGAAATAATTAAACATGTAAAAGACATGTTAAATCACTGAATTTCCACTAGACACTAATGTAGCACAAACTATCCATGCAAATAGATATTTGGGCAAATTGTCTGCTGGTCCAGCTTCATTGGTTTTAATCAGTAAAGAACTCAGCTGAGGTTTCCCAAGGGAAGATGTTGGATTTCAAGCTGATGCTGTGTTTGAGTTTGGCCAAGAAGCCATGATAAATTAAATCTATACTCAAACATGCTGAAGAATTTCTCAGGTCTTCAAATGACATTTCGGGCCATTTCACTTAAAAAAAATAATTATTGCACAATACTTTTACTTCACTGTATCCACATCCTGAATTTATGTAAATGTCCATTTGTTAATGTTTATATACAATTATTTGATGTGGAATTGTCTAGAAAAGCGAAAAACATTAAGATGTGATGAAGGAATGTGAAATATAAAAACACCTTCTTTTTCTCCATGAAAGAATAAAAAGCCTTATTCTTCCTCTCACTTCCTTGTCCATGCCCCACAAAAGGAAAACAAAACAAAACTAAACAAAACAAAAAGTTCTAATAATATATAGGGAGAATTTTCCTTCACTAATGATATTCAATTGTTCTAAGAAGGAAAAAATGGTACTAAGTATAATGAGATGCCAAACACAAAAAAGCCATGCTGCTCATCTCTAAGCCCTTCTGTTCCTTGAAGTGAAAACTCATTTTAAGAAGATTATGCTGCATATATTAGAAGATGGGCTGATATTCTGCATTCATACTCTACTGGGGCTTTGGCAGTAAAATAGAGAGAGGAAGGGAAGGAAAACAACCCAGCTAAAAACCAACATTTGTTCCTATTTACCTAATCAACTAATATGAGACATAAGTCCCTTTAACTCATTTATCTTTGAATATATATATTATATATATAAATATATAAAAAAAATACATGTATATATTTAATCTGATGGATTCTTCAACTGAAAAGGAGTCATATAGGTTTTTTTTAATTAGCAAGGAGGCTGCAGAGAGGAAGAAGGTAGTATTTGAATGAATTCCAAATTTAACATGAGTTACAAAATTTCTCTGATTTCAGGGAAAAAAAATCTTTTGACTAGAGAAGAAGGGCTCAAATTCCCCACAAAACTCTTCCAGAGTTTTAAAACTGTAAGAAGTTTTAAGTCCTTTACTGTGTGGGGGGCAGGGACTATATCTCCAAAGAATGAATGTCTGAATGCAAGTTTCTTAATGAATTTGTAATGAACAAAACCTTTTCAATTCATACCCAAGGAAGATATTGTTGGGGTTGGTGATGAAATTTTAAATAAGAAATTCCGTGTCTGCTCCTCACTTTAATTATCTCTCAACAATATTTTTTCCATGGGAATTGGCTATACGTTTTTAATCTAATTATTTGTTTAAGAAAAGAAAAATGTACAAGTCAGATTTTAGGTTAACTTTTGAATGTTTAGTATGCCAGTTTAGGGCTAAGTTTATCTCTCTGTGGTTGGAAATGCAAGACTTGGACTATTCATATCTCTTTCCTAGACCCATCTAATTTATTTTTCAAAAAGAATTAATACAAAACTGTGTTAGTGATCTCATGTCATATTGAACTCGTGTTAAGGTCCTGCTGCGAGTGAAGAGTTGGGCCAGATAACCTCCCACTCCTCTAACATAAATTATTCTGCTTGTTTGGCAGTTATTTCATCTAAAGATTTGTCATCTATTTTATTTCCTTTTATTATTTCTTTTCCTTTCATTTCATTAATGTCAGTGACAGTGTTCTGGGAAGAAATTAGGGCCTGATCCTGAATCATTACACTTTGAATGATTTTTGCATTGTGCATGAGAAGAATTAATTTGAGTTGTAACTAGACAAAAATAAAGTGGACAGTTTTTCTCTATTCCAATTTCTCCCTTCTGTAAAACTGAAGCATAATTTACTTTTTTTCCTCAAAAAACAAAAAAATGAAAAATATTTTTCACTGTAATTAATTTATCCCATCACATTTACTTGTCTTATATATATACCTGTACGCATAAATGCATATGTGCACATGGTGTGACAGGAAACAAACACATTTCAGCTGCAAAGAACTTATATGTTTAAAAAAAACCCAGGTGTTTAAAGGCATTAGGAGACAATTTAACTTTCATTTGTGTCTTTCATGCTTAAAAGTCTCATATTATTTAAAATACAAGGGATTTAGAATTCTGAATGCTGGGTTACCACTGAAAATTGAATTTAGCTTTCTAAAATCATTCATGAATTTTGAAAAAATGAAACAAAACCCTTCAAACATTTAAATTGTGCATAGGTTTATTCAAGTTAAAAATATTTAAAATTAAAGTCTTCTATTAAACTTAAGTGCTCTGATTGTACCTGTTTAACAAAATGAAGAAGAAAGGATATTATATTTTGAACTCATCAATATACACTGTTTTTTTCTAACAAGTTTTTAAATTCAGTTTTCTAACTGCCATCTAGGAAATTAATTGAAATAACTATTCAGTTTATAATGAGATGAGATAATATACGATTTTGTTGAATTTTGTTATTTCTGCCCAGGTTACTCCTCTACTGCCTCCAAACCTATGGTGTCAGACCTAAGGCACTTGACCAAAGTAACTTGAAATGCAGTTCATGGAAGTTGAGCAGTCCGGAAAACATACGATCCATCTAATGTTTTATGCATACCTATAGGTCGATAATGTTATTTATCATTACAGCATACTGGCGTGTAGACAGAGCCTGAGAGAGGACCACAGGGCTACAAGCTGAAGGGAAGTGCTAACAAATGACAGCCCAGCACTGCAGTGCATCTATTTGGTAGCAATTATCAGTTTGTGAGTAACTACCAGAAAAGCTGCAGAAAAAAAATGACCTAATGACCACGGGTGGTGTTCAGAGACCTTTGCAACTTGTGTGGAATAATACTGAAACAAACTTGCTAGCTATGGGACAAAGTAAGTTATTTCTTAACTAAGCAGTAATAAAAAAGCCCCCAAAGCTCTCATGTGTTACTTGTGGTGACATTACACAATGTCAAGGAATGCTTTAAAACTAACAAAAGAAACAAGTGTCACAATTAACGAGACTTTATTGAGTATTTTGTTTATTTATTGCTGCCATCTCAAATTTTAATCAGATAAATCAGTTAATGTTTTCCCATGGATGTAATAATAAAAGTACTCAGGCTATATTACCTAACGTGTCACACATATGAAGGAAAGAATCACTGCAAACGCCCCTGCAGTAAAATAGGGTATTCACCTCCTGCAAACATTACTGCACACAAAGGCTCAACTACGGTGAATTTTAGCCATGCTGATCACAATCCAGGGCTGGAATCAGGCTTTCCTTGCTGAAAGCTTGAGAGAAGAAAAAATGCATTCCAATGCCTTGCCCACTCCTTGACTGTTGATATGAGAAAAGTTGTGTTCTCCAAACTGAGCTCCAGGGAATTAGGAAGAGAAGAGGGAAGACATGAAATGAACCCAACAGCAGAGGAGGAGTTACTGGAGGTCACACAATCAGTTGTCTTCGGAGCTCAGTGTTTTAGTAAATGCTTTCCTTTGTGCATTCCTCTGAACCATATAGCCCACAGCGTGCCCCTAGGTGTTCTCCAGAGAGTTTCCTCCCAAATGGCAAACTCAGTCTTACATTTCTCAAGCTGGCATTCCCTTCTTATTGCAGCCCAGCCTGTTACCCCTTAAGAGCAGAATGGGATATTATTCTATATTTCTCTTGGTGAGTTGTTTCAGTAGCAGGATTGTGACTGCAATTTCTGATGCAGAAGGCCTCACAGTTGGAAGGGCAGTCTACAAAAGAGTTGTTGGAGAAATGAAAGATTCAAGCATCTAGAAGTCTTTTCTTCAGGAAAGTCCAGATTGATGCAAATAGGAGGTTATATTTAGAAAATTCCATTAATATTCTTAGAAAAAGTTCGTTTTGTTAAAATTACTTTGGCCATGCAACCCTTGTCACACATAATGTAGAAGAATAAACTCTCACTCATCTTGGAAAACACAGTAAGGTTTTAATTCCAGATGTGACTGAGGTCATATGCATCTGAGGTTTCCCTCTGGCTTTTTTAAATGACTTGCAGTGACCACAGAGAAAGCCTAATTTAGGTGCTTCAGTTAAGTGCCCAAACTTGGATGGCATAAGCTGAGTCTTTAGAGATTGTGATTGTTCTTTGAAGAGTGGGTAGCACAATGAAAAGGCTGAGTAAAATTCTAATACAAAATAATATGTAGGAATAAGGCACATAACGATAAGTGAAGTTGTTTATTACAAATCAAACCAAGTGGCATCTCTCAGCCGCGAACCTTGATTTATTTCCTTTTTCCCGGCATGGCTTATGGCATGTGTTAGCACTGTTATCCATGCATTATAAATATTTATTTACGTATTTATGTTTTATGCTTTTACAGGCCAGTAAAAACAAATAACTGAATAAGTTTACAGGCAGTTAATTTGGTGTTTAATGGAAATAATAGTCTGAAAATGTCCTGCTTTGTGAAAGCACTGAGCTGAGTTTCTCTAGGGAGCTGTTTATAGCACCTGAGATTTTTCCCTCTGGGTGCTGGGAACCCAGTCTTTAAGTCCTATTTTCTTACTTTGCAAAACAATGAAAACAACAAAATTCTGTCAGTGCTGTTGAAAGTTCTCAGCAATTCTTCATTTCAAGGACATAATTTCTGTATCTGGATAAGAAAAATAAACAACAGCAGTTTGCCACCATGATCTGAGAACAGGTAATTCAGACTCTGCCCAGACTGATAAATAATATTAATGAAAATCACAGTTCTTGCTTTTTTTTAATAAGAGTTTTTAATTTTTTAAAAAATATTATTAAGACATTTAAAAACTAGTTAGTCACCTTCTTTTTTTTTTTTTAATAAAAAATGGTACAGAAAAATGAAGGGAAGAAGTGGAAAGATTTGGAAAGGAAAAAAAGGGAATGTAAACACAGCAAAAGAGAGTACTTCCAAAAAATGTTCATTGAAGTAATTTCAGTGGCCCTGTTTTTATTAGTTTCTTTGATCTTTTTAGTTGTGTTTTGATGAAAATGAGAACATTTAGGGAATAAATTTTTTATGTGAAACACATTTTTCTATAAAAAAAATAAACTAGCCTTATTACTTCAAAATGTTTATGCACAACAATTTTTTTTTTTTTGTCTCCCGGGTCTTACATGATCCAACTGTCTCCTTATTACAATTTTACCCTACAAAGGGGCTTTACTTCACTGAAAGATCATGTGGGATAATGTCCTGCTTAACTTAGAGCCAAATTCAGCTCCTCAGCATGGCAGGAGAGGCACAGAGAGGGAATGGCTGGGAACAGCATTGTTGGTTCAAGCCTGTGATGGAAGCCAGTGCCTTCTTTAAACCTTGACAAGCCCAATAAATCAAGACAGCAAAAAAATGATGGAAAGACAAATCTCTTCCTCATTTCTATTTGGAAGAGTACAAAAGATTATTAAGTCTCTTATAAGGCAAATAACATGTAACAAGTTTGTTGCCACTGTGGTTATTTGCTTGTTCCAGAGTAATTTCCTTGAATAAGCATTTTGGTTTTGTTGTTTTTATTGTCTTTGGTTTGTTTTGTGGTATTTTGAATTTTGATTTTGTTGTTGTTGTTGTTATTATTATTATTATTATTACTATTATTATAAGATAGACCCTATTTTGACTTATTTTCGGTAGTCCTAAAAGAGAAAGGAGAAACCCACTCAGTAGTCCACGACTTTCTTCGACCTCCTCTAAACAGTTCAGAATTCAGCTTTCATTTTGATGGTGCTTTAACAGCACTTGGTTAAAAAAAGTAAACTAATTACAATGGAAATGCAGCTCTGAAAACTTTTAGAAAAACACATTATTTTGTTTTAAGGTTCAGTTAATATACATTCATTTATCATCTTTATAAGAGATGTACAGGGCAATGATGAATAATCCCTGGCTTCCAATCAGGAAATGCAAATTATTCTTCTCTCTTTTTTTTTCTGTCTTTTTTTTTCCCTTTTTTTTTTCCTTTCCAATGAATAATGCATACTAGTAAAACTGAAGGGGAAAAAAAAAAGTGGTGCCAGAAAGCTGGCAGGATGTAATGACAAGCAAGAAATGTAATGTGGTGTGTTACCAAAAAAGCGTCTAAAGAGAAGCCAAACGCTGCATTTCCTTTAGTCACAATTACATCATCAACCTTGAACTTAGGGGAAAGTCTGCAAAGTATAAAGCCCAGAAAGAATGGGGAGGAAAAATGTTATCCATGGGAAATTAAATAAGTAAAAAACAACTCCTAGTTTTGGGGGCTTTCTTTTAGTTTATACTGGAGCCCAAATCATGTACCCTAACCAGAGACTCCATCTGCCTACCTGAAACTCTTTAATCAAAAGTATCATCAATCTTGGCTTTCTTTATAGAGAAACAAACCTACGGTCTCACTACATCACAGAGATGTTAGGTTGATTGAACTGGTTGAGCTCCCAAGCTTCCATGACTGTAGCTTGAAGAAGTTTTAGTCGATCGGGCTTTTACTTTAGACCATGACTTTAAAAGCTTAAACTTGCATGGGTTGAATTTAGGCTGCAGTTTCATCCTGCTGTCACAGACAGATGTCAACTATAACAAAACCAGCTGAATAATCACAGTTTAAGTGTAACACAAGAAGGTCTCGGTGGAAGATGCACAGCCTTGCACGTAATATAAAAGAGCTATAAAGTAAGGTCTCAAGCATTTCTCTGAAATGTTGAAACTCAGTGAAGGCTTATTGTTCTCAAGAGTTGGCCACTTTTAACTGAGATCTTGACTTTAAAACACTGCATATCTGAATCATAAAGTTCATTCAATATTTTTTCCCCTCCTTTTTTTTTTTTTTTTTTTTTTTT
>VZTD01003101.1:827932-980895 GCA_013397725.1 Rhagologus leucostigma
TTTTTTTGCCTTGCTTTGGTTTGGTTTCTTTTGAGTTAGTTCATTTCCATTTGGTTTCTTTTGATTTGGTTTCTTTTGGCTTGTTTCTCTTGCCCTGGTTTCTTGTGTGTTTTCTCCCCAGTTCCTTAAAATCCTAAGAGTGAAGACAAAAACTTTGAAATACAGTGACCATACCTGTCACAAATGTAATGACACTGTTTGAATTTCACCACATGTACTGAATTATAGTTTCTATAATGAAAACAAACTACATTATCTCTAAGTTTAACCACAAACTTGCTGAACTGAAGACTATCTTCTTCTTTGCTCTCTAAATGTTGGTCTCTTCTCCTAAGTAACAAACAATAGAATGAGAGGAAATGGCCTCAAGTTCTGCCAGGGGAAGTTTAGACTGGATAACAGGAAAAAGTCTTTCACTAAGGTGGTTGTCAAGCATTAGAGCAGTGTGACTCAATGCAGGGAAGCGGTCGAGTCACCACCCCTGAAGATATTTAAAAGATGTACAGTTACGGTGCTTACAGACATGGTTTAGTGGTGGACTCGGCAGTGCTGTCTTAATAGTTGGACTTGATGTTCTTAGAGGGCTTTTCTCATGTAAATGATCCTATGATTCCACGGATTTCAAAAGTATTCAGATCACTAAACTCCTGCAGATTTATTTAAACGTCTCAGCTCTCATTGCAGATCTATGAACATGTCACACTGGTGAATAAGCACTTGAAGCACTCATCCTACAGGACTGTTCCTGATCCAGACCTAGGGAGTGGCCATATTTCACCCCCTATTCTACCTTCTGATGGTCACTAGCATTGATAGAAGAGATATTACAGTTTATGGGTTTCTTACAGTTTACAGGAATAATTTCTAGTTTTACTGCTAAAGGACTATTCTTCCAGTACTGAACATACGGCTTGAGTCCTTCCTGTTGACCAAGTTACACACTCTTTCTTACTCACATGTGTCCTTTCAGGGCATAAACACTGTGATGTCTGCTGAGGAACACACGCTGTTTCCAAAACTAAGTTTTCTTCTCTTTCTGTAACAATATAGAAATCATATTTTTTTTTTGACTTGTAAGTTCTGTTGCTGCTGCTATTTATTTCTTCCCATCTCCCTCCTTTCTGTCCCCAAGAAGACCAAAAATTCCTGACGTCAATAGCCTATGTAAAAACATATTTCATGGATGGATAAAGGACAAAATCAGGTTATTTCATTAAGACACAGCAACATGTCCTCTGGCATACCTTTAAAAAAATCAATAAATTGAGGTAGGATGGGACCTCTCATTGTGCTAGAAGCCAAAATATATTTATTGTCCAGATGTAATTTCAGTTTTATTGCCCAGATCACAGGTCATTGGTTAGCAGATGCTGGGCAGGGAATCTAGCTGGTCAGCTAATAGCCTCCCCACTGCTGAAATTAACTAACAGTCAAAAGGTTTAATAACCAAAGGTCACAATAGGCTGTTTGAAGAGTCAGTAGGAATCCATCTGATAAATTATCTTCTTCTGTTCTGGGGCAAATGCTGCCTCACCTCCCTCCGTGATATAAAATGAGAATTAGAAAAGTAAACTCTTACTCCAGGCCAAAAAGTTGATTTTCACAGCTTGCTAACATCTTCCAAGGAAAGCATGTCCTGTCCTAAACTCTTGCCTCTGTTGCTGATCATTCTGAAACCAAAATTGATCAAATTTGGAAGTGGAGCAAAAGCACTTATTAATGGATTGGGAGTGAATGTAAATTTGGGGTTTACTCTTTAAAATGTATTTGATAATGTCAAAAAAAAGTTATCATGCAAAGCAGCGTTGTATTTTCTTCACTCCTGTGCTTACCACATTGCCTGCCTTTCCTCGTGGGTCCCCCCCCGTCCCCGCCCCTAGCCCTAGCCACTCCCTCGGGTTTCTGCCATTGGTTCTGTTACCCCAACTCCGCCCATGTACCGCCCCTGTGCCCTGTGACCATTGGTCCGTGTGCTCTCCCTGCCCCCTTCGCGCTGGATAAAGGACCCTGCATTCTATCTGACTGCTCTCTCTCGCATTCTACCCTGCTTTAGGCACCAGCCTCTGCCTGGGGGAACCACACCATGTGCTGTCTCTCTACCTTTGGGAGCCAGCACATGTTCTGGATCTAGGCTTCCGGAAGCCGCTATGGAACAAAAGATCCTCTGCATTCCCTATGTGGAAAGCCTCCTTACCTCCTTTATCGTCACTGTATTGCAGGGCTTCAGCTAGCCGGAGGCACACAAGGGGCAGCCTGGAAGAGGCACGGGAAGCGGAACACCTGCTCTCCCCAAACAAGCCTCACTGCGCTGTCCGAGAAGGCTGTGGCATGCCATGCCATCGCAGAAAACCACCTACCGCAACAATGCAATAATGAAAATCCTTGTAATAGTCATTCTAATGTTTCAATTTCAGTTATTTGTCCAATCTATCATGATAGGATTAACAAAACCAACCTGAGTTAGGACTGGAGTCCTCAAATAGGTAATGATATAAGAATTTACAATCAAATTATACCAGCCCAGGAGTCTTGAATCTAATTGCTGGAGGCATATAGAAGTATATTTTGTCACTTCCCTTGTTAACTTCATCATTCTCTTCTAAAACACTAAGAAAATGACAGTTTGCAGCCTTGATAAGTTGCTGGTGTTTTCAGTAAAAAATGACCATTAGTGAATAATGAATGCTTCCTGCTTATTAAAACTACTTTTCTTTTTCTAACTTCTCCCTGAAGTAGGCAGAAGTTTATTTTGCGCACCCTAGACCTTGGCCTTACATTGAGGCCTGAAGTAAGCACTACCATGACAGAGAAACTGAGAGTGAGTAGTGAGGAAAGGGGAGAACTTTCCTCTACTTTTTCTTTATTAAGCTTTTCCTTATGCGATGCCTTATTCATGTGATGGAATGTTTGTCAGGTCACTTCAAGCTGTCATCGTGGAACTTTGTTCATGTTTTATAGAAAAGATCTGAAGTGCAAAAGGATTAAAACCATGACATTAATATTAGTGGAAAGTGGCACCAGGTTCCACTATTCTCACCCTACTGTGATGATGGTCTTAGGCTTGAGCTTGGGCTGCACTCTAACTCAGCTCTCGTCAGTCAAGTCCATGCTTCCAACAGCAGGAAGAGCTTGCATTCCAGGTATTCTGGATTGGTTCCTGTGCCTGAGTTTTCCTATCTGACTGACCTCTCAGCTCATTCTAGATGGAAATCAAATCATCATCAGCTTGAATAAATGATGATCATGATCTGGAGGATGAGCCTGTGTACCACAAAGCATAAATGTAGAGCTGCGGCCTGAGCACGAAAACAGGGCTAAGTAATGGGAGTGGACTTACATGGTCATAAATTAATAATGGTCCAAACGCAGTCACTGAGATTTGATTTTATGGAACAAAAACCTCCCCTACATGGAGAAATTTCATTCCCAGCCTCTAGAATCACAGCTTATTTTGTGCTTTTCTACAGTTTTTCATATCCCTGTGCTGCACTCAGGCTAAATTAATCATCTCCTTTTCATTCCAAATTCATGCCCTGGTTCAAGGAATCTGAGGGAAATGAAATAACATATGACTCTCAAGACCAGTGCTGCAGACACACATGTAAAGGAGAGCATGGCCATCACTGCAAACAAGTATAAGATGCTGCAATAAACACACAAGCCCTTAGCAAAACAGAGTGAGCTCAGCTCCTCCATGTGAGCACGAGAAAATTGATGCAGTGAGCGCTGGACTAAGAAATAAGTGAAGAACAGCTACAGGCTTGTGATACTGTAGCAAAGTATTGTCAGGAATTTGAAGTTTTCAACATGGCAAGAAAAGAGGGAGAGTTCAGAAAGACAGTGATAGGCATGGATCCTTATGAACTGCAGCCCAGAGTAGCAAAAAAAGTCTTTTTTTCTTACAATTTAGGTGATATTCATGGCTTCATGTTTTCAATCCATGGGACTCATGGCGCTGAAATTCACCTGACACATACATACTAGAAGAAAAATGGCAGTTTGGTGTGAATGAAGGCTGGGAAAGAAGAAAGAGAAGGGATGTAAAAAGAAACAATTAAAAAGCTATGTTTCTGATGGACCAGTTTGGATTACTAGCTGGGACTCATTTGTCCGAACATAGATGAACTGATCAATAAATCCTTCCAGGAGTGATTGGCTCACTTTAAGATATATATCAAACCTAGATTAATACAAATCAATCTCTGGAAATGTCTGTTTCTCTCTATTCTGGACTGTCATGAAGGAATTCTTAGGTAATGAAATCAGACTTAAGCCTCTAAATTTTAGACAACTGAAGTTAGAGAAGATGAATCACATCCTTACTTATTTGTGATAAACTAGTCCTCAGGTAATCCAGCTCAAAGGGACACACACAACCCATTCGGATAATAGTACAGTCAGGAATAGGGGGTTTACTCTATCAAAAAAAGGACTGAGTAGCTTTGTTGCTCAACAAAGTACCTAATAATTAATTACCACTGTGGATGTTGATTCGATAAACACAAATCCCACAAGTAATATTGGTGTTTAGGTTGCAAGTGACCAAAGTTATTTATCGCACACATTCCGTGAGTTTTTATAAGACTGGATGATGTGCCCTCAGTTTCTCATTTAGGCAACAGCTTTACCAGTGAAATGCTGTGAAATACTTCAGAAACAGGAAATAAGTAGAACTCTAAGTTAGGTAAAGAGCAATTTGACATTCAAAGACTTTCTCTGTACTTGAACAGAGATTTTGCTGTCGGCTCCGATACTAATATTATATCAGCGTCCCTTTAAACCCTTCCTTTTCCTACTCAGCAGTTTTGCTCTTTTAGTCCCACACTTCCCTTGACCAATTACATTAATGTGTATTTGTCAATACCGAATTTCATTTGCTGCGTAACAGCCCAGAGCCCAGCAAATCTTGTTGAATTTTCCTTGCCCCTTAAGCCTGAGTTCCTGCGTCTTCCCAGCTTTGTGTTGTCAGCAAAACTTAACACATTTACAATAGGTCTCTTGATCTAGGGCAATTACAGAGGGAAGCAACAGCAAGTGCAGGAAGCTTAACAAGAGATGGATGTTGTACTATCATTGTGGTCTCTGATCCTGTGTTAGTATAAGGGTTGTCAAATTGGTTCAAATTAAATTGACATCGCAGTGGAGCAGGTATCACACAGTTGTTGTAAATCTCAGACTTTCTTGGCTCTAATGCCTTGAGAGGAGACAAGGAGAGGGAGACAAGGAGGAGAGGACAAGCACGTTCAAAGCCAGCAGCAGAAGGTGAGAGTGAATGCAGGAATAAAATAGGCAGAAAAGGCTTAGGCAGGCTACCTACTGCGTCTGTGGGTTGTCATAAGGAAACAGTCGATGAGGACTTGCATGGTTCAGAACACATACACTGTCATGCAATAATTTTTTGAATGAATGAACAGGCTAAATTTTATTAAGGATGAAATTCTCTGTAACTTGATGTCGTATCATCCAGATTTTCCCCATCAGGCCACCTGTGGAATGCAGGGACCTGAAATGAGAGCACCTGGAGCAGTTTCCTGGAGAGAGCTTCTAGGTGAAGAAGAAAGTTCAGGAACGTCTGCCATAACTTGAGTGCTTCTTCTGGGTCATTACACTGCTAAAAGGTTGGCACTCTTAAACTGTAATGAAATGCCTTGAGAGGTTTGATTCTTCAAAGACTTACGGAAGGGATATTCCTTCTATGAAGTAAGAAAAGACTAAAGAGCCTGTCAGACAGGTGCATTTCTGGGCACATGCAATGAGAGAACTTTGTTCTCCCAAATAACCCTGATGAAGTGTAGAATGTTCACAAAGGTATTAAAATTAGGGAGACAGTAACCTTGAAGTCCAGACAAATAGATATTTCCAGAATAAGAAGGCGTGAAGAGACAGCAAAAGTAGTTCAGCACAAGAAAACCTAAAGTCTTGAACTTGGAGAAAAATAACTCCAAGTACCAAGATGAGCTGGGAGCCAACTCTCTGGAAAGCAACATTGGCAGAGAAGGACCTAGGGGGCTTCTGGTGGGCAAGAAATTGATGAAACAATCTGACTTAGTAGGAAAGAAGACCAAAAACTTCCTATGCTATTCTACCAAGAACATTACCAGAAGGTTAAGGAAAGTGATCCTTACCCTCTGCTCAGCACCGGTGAGACATGTCAAGTTCTGTGTCTGTTTCTGGGCCCTGTAGTGCAAGACAGATAGGGGTACACTGGATAAAGTATAGTGATGGTCCAGGAAACAACGAAGACATTAGTGTTAAGCTGTCTACATAGAAAGGATATATTTAAGCTTGCATAGTAGTCCACAGATATTAATTGAAATACAGATTGTCCAAAAAACTACATATTTAGTCCTAAAACACACATCTAAACTTCGTAAGGTGAATAGCTCTGTAGGCTTTATTGTGTCTATAAACAAAGAGTTTGCTTCAACTGACTGAAGTAAAATATCAACTGTCATTTGAGATTATGAGAGAGTAGGAAAAATCCACATGGGTCTGGCAGGACTGTAAAATGCCTACACCCCTCTGGACTGAAATTAGGGAGTCATATGCAATTATTTAGAACATATTGAATGCATTAGACACCTCTTTTTAACAATAAAACCTCTGAGTTTTCTTGATGGTAACAGAAGTTGAGAAATCTATTTCAGAGGTAGACCTTTACATCTAAATATTTACATGCATTTCTGCTAAAATAAGAACAGTAAAGGAAGTAAAAGTCTTACTCCATGCACAACAGAATTCTCTTTGCTGTTCTGTCACTTGATTAGTCAGAAAGAAGTTTAGTTATTTCTATTGTTCTAAGACCTTTTGCAGAATCAGGTGGTCCTTGAGTCAGCCATCAGTTAAGATCCTGACTGTGCATATGGCACTCAGTTTCTGAACTCTAGCCAGCCTCTCTGTTCACTAACTGGAAACAAGTGGCCTGCTCAGGAACCAAGGTATTTGATGCTGCACCTACATTTTCGGGTGGAAATGAAGCTGGGGTTCCTCAGCTAGACAATTGTGTTGGTAAATCTCCCAAGCTTCATGTGTTGAAGAAACTTTGTGTGAGGGACCCTGCTTTTGAGGGGACTGCTGTGTGCAGACTGGCTTCATTTCTTGAGGAAAGAATTAAAGCAGACAGCTTGACAGCTTAAGAGACTATTTAACCATTAAGGTCAGCATGATGAGATGGACTTTTCTTTCATCTTCATCTGTCTTCTTCAAAAACCAAGTGTTTTCCATAAGGACTCATGGAAGTTACTATACCTTGAGTGCCAGTCACTCAGTATTTATCCTTTTGATAATTTTAGTTAAGCCTTTTTGTTCATTTTTCCAGATGTTTCCCATTTAATTAATTATTTCACCACCATCACTCACCTGTTTTTTCACCTCCAAGTTTAACCTTCTCATCTTCTCTGTCTTACAGTTACCGTTATTTTATCTACCTGTTCACACGGATTTGAGATTATAGTCCTCTCTATTAATCACCTATCCACACAATTTAAGAAGTTGATACACATAAAAACACACACAAACAGAGCAAATTCTTTCCCTCTTCATGGTATCTGCTTTTTGGTACCCTACAGAAGAGACGCTTTTACTTAAATAAAGGTGAACCTACCACTCAAGTATGTTCTTTAGCAGTTTTGAGCTGGTGGTTTCCACCAGATTCCTGAATTCTGACATCTGCCATTGACTGGCTGTAATGTACTGAAATGATCCCACATTTGTGTTTACCTCTCATGAAAACACATCTGTGATTAGAATTATTTCAAAATGATCACAATAAATCCTGTCTCTAAGTCATTTGATCTTGCTTGCTCTTTTACTTAAGTCAGCAAAACCAGTCTTTGTACAGTCTATGAGTATGATGAAGGTTTCTGGAATGTTTTTAGTAGTGTTTTGTTTAGAGCAATTTTTTTTTAGGACCAATAAATTGTAGAAAATTCAAAAGTTTTTTTGCAATTCAAAACCAGAAGGATGCCTTTACAGAAATACTCTACCCTACTACTGAAGAACAAGTTTTTGTGGCAAATAAAGGCAATGTAAATAAACATGAAAACAAAAAGAATTAAGGTAGATAAAGGAGTTCAGTAATGATGAAAGGCATGTAGCAAATGATCAACTGAAAAGTATACTGTGGAAATATTTGGCTGGCTCATATGAATCTCCCAGGGAATGTTGGGACATTCTCCAGCAGATGTTTCATTGTTCAGACATTTAAAACTAGATTAGGAAAAGCAATAGGAAAGCAAGTGCAGTGAATAATAATTCAAAAAATGGATGAGATTGCCATTGGAACAGATGAACTGATTCAATCTGCCTTATTAAATATTATATTGTGAAGATCTTAACATTCCCTCTAATTCTTTGTAACTTCTTTTAATGTTTTTAAGACATTATCAAATGGTATAAGTAGTAGGAATGTAGATTTGATTAAAATCCATCAGGAGATGATATCTTTTAGATATTTAACTAAGAATTATTAAACCAAAATTATGATTAATTCAATGTTCAGGTTATGACATAGTTCACTAGGGTCAATCACTTTCATACTGACTGTTTTATAAAAATATATATACACAAGTTGCAATAGGGGAATTATGTCACCTGTCCTCTTCACATTTTCTTCCTCCACATAACATATCCTTACACTATAAACCACAGGAAATGTCTTGGTTTTTCTTGTACCCAGCCCATCCCATGGGTTCTGGAGAGCATTATAATCTCCATCCCCTGAAAAATAAACATATACCAGGTACCAACAAATGGAAGCAACTCAAGACAGAGCATTGAAGCATAAATGATTCCTTCCAGTCAGGGCTCTGTGATTTGTGTGTGTGGGTGGGTGCGTGGACTGTGCACAGTGGTATGGAAAAGCTGAAGACTAAAGAGAAGAAATAAGACTGCACTTGAAAATTAAAATTATAACCCCACCAAATGCAAAGCAGAAAGAGAACAGAATTTTAAATAGGTTGGTAGATAAAATCAGCTCATTAGCAGTTCTATTACAGCTTACACTGGTTTGTTTTCTCCAAGCATAAAAAACACCCAAGTGATATGTTTGTGTCTATGTGTCTGTGTATGGAAGGAAGTAAATTAGACAGACATAGCACAAGTTATGTCTGAAAGTTTAAATGCACCTTTCAAGACAACAGGAGGTGTGAAGGGGAAGATTGCTGAAGCTGATTTTTCAAAATGCTGATATGTCTTGGGTAGACCCATGTCTTGTGCAAGACTTCCACTGCCTCACTGTGACCATAATTTCTTCCTACTTTAAAACCATGATGTTCAAAGTCAGGAATACTTTCAGACCAGTGGAAGCCAGGGCCTTGCTTCTGCAGCTTGTGTCACAGCAATCAAGGTCAAGAGAGTAGATCAAAAGAAAGCAGAGGAAACAATATAGACTCTAATTATTTGCATTTATAAACAAAAGGTATACCACAGCAAAAGGTTACTTGGGATTTTTTTTCCATATTTCCTTAGAAGAAATTAAGAAGCTTCAAGGACAAATTAGAGATGTTACAGTACCAGTGAGAAAAGAAAAAATCCCTTCCTAATTTAAGACTAAAACTTTCAGTTTGCTGAAAGATGCTGTCATGAAAGGTCCAAGAACTCTGTTTGCTTAAGATCTTATTGCTATTGTCTCTGTGATAGCAAGTCAATATGTATCAGCTTAGTAAAATGAAGACTGAACAACAGCTGCATGCAAATATTAAAATAAGATCACTGAGAGGCAGAGAATTGATTGTGGGCAACAGAACTGTGAACTGGGCTGGGAAGATTTTAATGGGATGCAAGAACGAAGAAACAGTAAAGTTTCAACTGTAGACTCAAACAAGATAGAAAACAAAATAACATGTAACTTTTGCCTATTTATTCGTTTTCAAGTCATAAGAATATTTGTTTACAAACTTTGAAATATATTTTTTCTTCCAAGGTTGTTCCTGTTTTGAATTTTAAAAATATTTATAATTGGATAAAGTCTAATCACAAGAACCACATACGGATTGATGCATCTTAAAATAGAACAAGTAATTTTGCAACTTTTTAAATTTGAATTTTGTTTGTATAAGGAATACTTCCTTTTTTGGGAAAAAATAATAGTTAAAGACATGACCCTTTTACTATATATATCCATTTTTCAAAATGTGTTTTGCTACCTGGTTGACACTCAGTCAACAGAACTTGAACGTAAATTCAGTTCACTGACTGTGGTTCATAAAAGAAATCTCTCCTCAAGTCAAACAACCTAGAATTTTAGATATGGATGTTTTAATTGGATTGAATTTGTCCCATCATCCATTTACCAACAATGCAGTCTGGGCCACTATATTCTTTCTAGAGGATACTGACACCAGAATGAATTTCTATGATCAGACAAATGTTCTTAATTACCTTTGAAGGTTTGTTTTGTAGTGTTTAATCACTGGAAATACTATGAAATAAAACACTGAAAAAAACCACTAGGAAATGAAACACTGACTGCTTCACACTGTTGAGAACTCTTGCAGACTTTCACCTCCTGGATCCTGAGACTATCTCCTGATCAGAACACAGGTGAATCCTCATTAAGTATAAAAGTACATAGCTGTGCTGGTTTTGGTGGAAAAGTGCTATAAAAGCATTACCTAATAGGTGCTTTCTAGCTAAAAGGAAGTACTGGGACATTGTATAATCTTGTTTCATGTTTCTAAGACTAATTAGGTACCTTAGAGATGAAGAGGCATTAGAGGATGTCATCCAGTGTAGGTGGAGATGTCCACATGGGTATGTGCCTTCCATTTGCTCTAAAATTACCTCTAAACAAACTAGAGCAGCTGCATGCCACAGAGGCAAAGAATCAGGACTTTAGATGGTGGTCTCAGTGTCTGCAACTCATGACTGTCCTTTCTGGATGATTGAAATTGAATTGAGTTAATGGGAAAAAAAATGTAAAAAGAAAATAATGAAGAAAAGAAAAAAAAAAGAAATAGAAGACAAAAGAGGCAAGAGAAATACAGAAAAAGGGGAATAGAAAAAAAATTAGAAAAGGAAAAGAAAGAAGAAAAAAGAAAAGAAAGTAAAGAGAAAAAACAACAAGGAAAGTTAATAAATTAATAAAAAGAAAGGAGAAAAAAATACAAAAAGGAAATATAAGTTTATCATTCTTACTTGCATTACTTACCATAAAGAAATCTTATAGCATCAAGTATACCATAGTGAAGACCCTACTCACCTGTTTATGTGTTGTGTTGGATGGAGGGTCATGGACAGACTGAAAATGAGTTCTTACAAAGGATTTTCTTTGAGCTGTCGTGTGCATAAGTGTTATCCAAAAATAGGCAATTTATCTAAGTCTAGTTTATCTCAAAGTAAAACTCCTTATTTTCTGTATGAGTTACGAGGAGAGTATAGATAGTTCAGAATCAGGTTTGGTGGACTAATTTACTATTACTCACTTATTACTAAAACAGGGAATATTTGGGACATTTCATAGCAACTATGCTCAAGAATCTAATTTAGATCCCAGTTCCAGTAGAATCAATACGGAACACCTCCTCATCTGGGGTTTACATCTTCAGAACTGTCCATTATCTGTCCGGTGCTGTGAAAGACACTCTAAAAAAAAAAGCCAAGATGTATAATTCCCTGGAGCTTTTCACGAGGCAGAAAAAACCAAACAAACAGACACTGGGAAGAAGTAAAGTCCAACCACAAAGACTTCACTCCTGTTACATTTAAATAAAGCTTTCTATTATGTAATTTACCACTAGCTGTGTTACACATACGCACCATAACGCCCTCCCTCACCAGTGCACTCAATACAAAAAGCAAATGAAAAGAAAACTTAAGATGGTGTGTTTTAAGACAAACATCTATTAAACAAACAAGCGAAAAAACCCTGGAACATTTGGAAACCCTAATGAAATACAGTATTTCTTCTACTTGATAGAAGCTGCTTTAAAATGTTTCAATCAAAAACAAATCCATATCTTTAGGAACATTATGACAGGAGAAAGGGAGACAGTGTGGGTAAAGGTACCAAGACATTGTCCTTCTTTATCAGTTCAGAAAAAGGTATTTTCTTAAAAACAGTTATTAGAATACCTCGGAATGTCTGAATACTTTTGAATGCTCCACAATGAACTCTAATACTAGGATTTCTGGTGGCAAGGTAGTATTTTCATTTCAAAGAACTGTTCTGTAGTTCAACATTTCTCAGCAAAAGTACTATATTTACAAATATAAAACTAGTTCATTAAAGAAAATAATAATAAAAAAAAAAGCCAAGATGTATAGATGACCTTGCAAAAAAAGCAAGGCAGGGAGATTGAAATCAGGAGAAGCTGGGATTTATGGAAACAAGACTCTGTATCTGGGGGGGAATCAAAGACAAGGAAGTAATAGTGGAAGAAAGAATATGGGGTAAATCTTCTTTGTATTGCTGTTATACACATACCTGCTGTTTTGTTGCTGAAACACAGCTATCTATTTGATTTTTTTTTTCCAGAGAGAAAGGGCGATAGCCATGGAATTACAGATAGGTACTTTGCATGAATTGCAGTACCTGCAATCTTAATGTTTCATTTCTGCAGAAACATGACATTGAATGGATCCCTGAGGATCCAGTAGTTCTAGTTTCCCAGTGCTCTGAACCCACTGAAATCCCCTTCATAAGTCCAATGCCCTACCACTCTAGTGAAATATTCTCCCATAGAATTATCTGCAATTTACTATATAAAATTGGCTTCTAGATTAATCTAATTTTTAACACTACTGAAAGAAATCTTACTCAGACCTAGCCAGAGAAGGCTCTTCTCTGATTTCAGTGGATTTTCATGGACTCATGTCATCCCAAACTCTGGTCTTGAGCCATCAGTGTCAAAGAGGATCATTTTTCCAACCAAACTGTGTACAAAAGCAAATTCAGACCCCTTAGTGGTCTTGAATATCCACTAATGATACTGACAGTGAAAATGCCACCTTAAGGCAGCGTTCAGGTATTATTTTTCCATTGAATACCTGCAATTGACAATAATCCGTGGACATAAATATTTCCTTCTTTCTTTCCCTGCCTGCATTCTGTCCCTGTTTGTGAATCCCTATGTGTGTAACCACCCTTGAATGTATTTTTTGCCATGTAGAAACGGTTTTAAATTTAATCAAAAATCTATTCTTCCCGACTGAGTATTAACTGAAATATTGTCCGTATTTTTTCACAGTTAGTTTAATTCTCTAGTATAAAATTGTGGCAGTAAAATAGTCCAACTCACCAGCTTTGAACCAGTGTAATTGAGAGGAGAAACTAGTGAGATGGAATTAGACCAATTTTACATCAGGATAACTGAGTTTAATCTCCTGATTAAGGTTTGAAGTTAGCAGACCTATAACTCTTATACAAGCAACCACATTATTTGCTTGATATTTTTGCAGTATCAAAATTTGGGTAGACATGGAAACTCTGTATGTTTCCAGAATTATAGCCTTTTTAAAAAGACAAAGAAGCTCAAAAAGTCTGGAGGTGTTCTCTCCAGACTTCAGGGACAATAGTCATGTTTGCCAGTGCTTACACGCAAACACACCCTGTGACCTGAATACTTATGAACATCAGGGTAGCTAAAATAAATCAGACCAGAGGTCTGCACAGCCCAGCCTCCTGTCTCTGATAGAGGTGTAAAGCAAATGTCTCATGAAGGATGAAAGATCAGGGCCAGTAGAGGAAATAAAGGAAAGTGTCTTTCAGTTCTTTCTGAGACCTTTACCACTTGGGGATCAAAAAATTCCTTAGCTTGGGCAATGTCTCAGTATCCAGTTGTCTGAGATGGATTTTCCTACCAGATACTCTCCTAGTCTCCCAGTTTCCCTTGAAAATGTGTGCCTTGTTGGTATCTAGCATTTAAAACAACTACAACAAACAATAGTGTGGTTTTGTGCCAAGTTGAAAGGACTCCACAAGGACCATTAATTCCAGGTCCTGGCCCTGCCAAGGACAACCCCGAGAATCCAGCCATGGGCCCGAGAGCATTGTCACTGTCAGGCTTGGTGCTGTGAACAGGGAAGTCACAGGGAAGAAGAAAACTCTCCTGACACAACTTTAGGCCATTCCCTCAGGCCCCGTCACTGGTCACCAGAGAGAAGAGATCAGTGCCTGCCCTCCCCGCTTCCCTTTGTGAGAAGTTATAGATACTATGACATCAAAACCAGTTCAAACTATACCTACTGTTAAAATAAGAGAAGTGGAAAAGCAAAGCCAGTAATTGAGAAAAAAGGGAGAGATTCTCCTCTGTTAAAAATCAGTGTCATTCACTGAAGTTGTGAGCAATACCGTTTTCTCCAGCTGGAATCTGGAACCAGTAATAAAATCACAGAATCACAGAATGGTTTGTTTTCAAAGTGACCTTAAAGATTATGTTGTTCCAAGCCCACTACCATGCGCTGGGACACCTCTCTTTGGACTTGTTTTCTCAAAGCCCCATCTAATCTGGCCTTGATGCTTCTTCAAACTATTTTAGGCTGGTGTAGATGCTACAGTCAAAGAGCACAGCATGGGCAGTGGCCTGTTCATGACACCACATCTCTTGTCTAAAGACAGCAGTGTAAATAAATAGTATTTCATGGCAAAACTCTTTTGAGCAATTTCAGAAACCTAATGCAAATTTAGCAAATCATCTGCCGGGAGTGATTATTTCCCTCCACTGAATGAAACAGAGTGTCGAGTGACGAGCTCAGTGACAAAAAAGATTTGCTCAGCACTAGATGTTTTTTACTTTCTTTTGGTGATGACAAAACTGAAACACAGTAAAGTTTAATGAAGCAGGCACACAAGTGGAACACAACCCAGCTTGGCACAGCATCTCCACTTAGTCTCTCATGCTGGACAGCTCTGCTCTCAGTCTTCCGCAAATATGATACTACCCTGAGAGAAGATGGATCTGAAAAGAGTCTGCCTAAGTACAGGTTTTCTGGGTTTTTTTGCATTTTTTTTTCCTTTTTAAAAGAACAGTACTGTGAGTGGCTCTTTTCACTAACTTTGGGAAACAAACATCAGTTTTAATAGAGCTTGACATGTTTAACAGCCAATGTAAACTACGCTTTCACATTGATTATGTGCACTTTGGACAATTTTCTTTCAGTGAGGGCTTTATGGGAGGAATAACATGCTTCTTACAATTTTCAGTGTGATTCAGTTACATCCTGTAGGGCTTTGTATAACATGTGCACATCAAAACACATTTGGCTTCCTTGACAATAATGTATTTTGGGTTGGAAGAAAAATGAACCACTGCATGACTCATTTTAAATTTGTACAGTGGGTTTATTTCAACCTTTGTAAACTTCATATAGCCAAGCCCAGAATTAGCTGTGAAATGCCAGCCTGATGGGTTTTTTCCTGTAATTTACAGTAATTTGTACTCTGAGTAGGTCCAAAATTTATTGGCTGGGAGCAACTGGTCTGCCTTCTAGGATAATAGATCCTCACACTGACTCAGATGCTACAGTTTCTGTATTTGAGAATTTCCCTCGCTGGAATAAAAAGCACTCAGCGTGCTTGCACACTCAGCTCTCAGCACGTCACTAGAGCAGAGGAGTTTCCAAGAGCATGTAAGATGGAATATCTACTTCGACTTAAATCTACTCTCAAAGCCAGGGCATTCAGATCAGCAAGTGGAACAGTTGCTAGGACGTGCTTTGCACTTTGCTGGGTCTCTACCCCAAAATCTTGATTGTAAAGAATCAAGTCCATCATGCGTAAACAGCAAATCTCACTAACTGAGAAAGGAAGAGACCTCATGGGAAGTTTTATGTAGTGCTCAAATTGTTCATGTTGCTTCCTTCCTGTGATGCAGAACTTTTAAGAATTCAGTTATGATCCAAGTGGTAACAAGAGAGAGAGCAGGAGGGCAATCATATGGCTTTTGAGGCATGCAAATACTGCAGAACTTTCAAGATTTTTTTTCCTTACAAAAATCTTTGAAATGTAAAATAGTTATAACTTATGGTAATGGTTACCTGAGTTTATATAGAGGCTGAATAACTTCTCCAAGAGATAAAGTGCTTTCTTGTTGTCTTGTAACCAAACAAATCTATTGCTCCCTACAGAATTTTATAGAACTATAAAGATGGAAGCTCATACAGCTATGATTCGGATGCCAAATGATTCAGCTGCATGACAGTGTTGAAATTCTACTGAACAGACCCAGTGTCCCTAGTTCAGAGTCTTGAGTAACTCTAAAGCTGCAGAGTACAGAGACACTTGCATGACAGCTAGTGCAAGAAGTTGGACTGTTCTTAATGATTTATGTCGCATGGGGCACAGTGGACATTGAAGGAAGAGTTAAATGGAAATCCATCAAGCGTAAAGAAATGTCTTTTGAGAAAAGATTTATAGAATGACCCAGTGGATGGACCTTGGCTGATTGTAATCTGCATATGAGGCCAAGGAGGGGGGAAAAAGGACTAACAATCAACACTAGAGTAATTTGCCTGATAATAGAAAATTAAAGAACTGGAGAGGCAGGCAGCAGCCTGCAAAATTCATGCAGATTTGGATCTGCTGTATAATTAGCCACAATAGTTAAACTGAAAAAAAAAAAAAAAAAAGAATGACATCAAATTAGAGAAAGATTTCTGTAATATACAATAAAATTGCAGAGTTTACATAAAAAAAGGAGACTTAGATAATGGGGAGAAATTTTAAAAGCTAGCAAAGTACTCATAATCTGAACAGTAAAAAGTTTTGATATGATTAGACAAGCATCTGTGAGTTTACAATCAGTACAGGTTGTAGTGAGATAATGAAATAAAATTGATGTACAATATGCTTGCACAGAACAAAACCACCATACAAACATATACTTTAGGGATGAGTTTGAATGACACTCAAAAGAATGTATTGTAAAGGAAAGATTTGGAGTTTTGTACCCTGCATGAATCTTTAATTACATTCTAAAGATGAAATGTACCAACATCTTATCCTGTTTGGGGCAGTGCATATGAAAGCTAAGCTACTCTAAAAAATGAAATCAAGATAAGGTTCTACTGTTGGCTTTGTCTGACTTTTAGTCAGGTTCTTACCATGGGTGAACTTAAGTTCTGCTGTGAAAAATCCTTCCCAGAGGAATGGATTAAATTCTTTTTCTTATGCTGTCACACAAATTTCCTTCCAAAGAAGAAAGGCAACAGTCTTAATAGAAACAGGACTTGGTCAGGATTGGATCCAGGAATCAGGACCACATGAGAAACTTAAGTCTAACCTGTCCTGAAGTGCAAAGTAAGAAATATATACTTACATCCTTCTTGAAGTAGGAGGTAATTAGTGTCCTTACTGTATACTTCTAGTGTTGGTTACCAAGGACGTTTTACACTGTTTGTAATTTTTATTATACACAAGCATGTAAGCTTCATTCAGGTGAACATGCAATTTAGAATGTACTTAAGGACACTCTTGTGCTGTGTAGTGACAAAAGATTCCTGACCATAGTTCTTGGACTGTCAAAAGTTGACTGCAGTTTGGGGACTGGTTAATTAGGAGAAAAATAAACTGTTTTTTTTAAGGCTCTAAAAGTCATAATTGAATGAAAGACAAAAGTCTTTAATAATCGGCCCTTCACTCTAACAACTGTGCCGCTTCTCGCTTTTCTTCTGTTTCGTCCTAGTATGTTAGAGCTAAGAACTATGTTTTTACTTTTCAGCTGAACAAACTGAGCGTATCTATCTGATTCTGCTCATTTCTATATGGTTTCTACCATGCTTGCAGAAAAAATAATATTGCAAGTGTGCTTTGGGTTCATATATGTGTGTAAAGAGCTGATTCATAGACAAGATGATCAGAAATGTGATGAAGAGTATCTGGGTCTTGTGAAACGTTGTATTTTTGTGTTCTCTTGTGATCATCTGAATCCTTGAGTAATCTCACACCAACCGCTGGTCTCACAGGTAGGATATGGATACACATTCAGCCATTCTTTATTATGACAATTAATAATTTACTACTTATCCTTATTGGTACCTTGGAGCTGGAGTGAATGAGGACTGAATGCATGCATACTCTAACCAACTATTAAAAAGAACCAGCTGAAACATAAGCTTATATTCTCAGGCTATGTATATCCACTTTTTAATGATGAATATAGTTCCTTTCTTTTTTCCTCGTCAAGGTTCTACATAATTAGAAGCACAGTGCAGAGCTGGAAGTGAAAAACTTACCCAGGTAAAGAGAAATAAGAACAGATTTAACCTCTGAAATATCTTCTTATTTAATCTCCTGTTTTCTTCCTCACAGTCATCATGGTAAGCATCTGTTTTATTTTTATTATTAATAGATAGAAAATAAACAGCAAACACCATAAATAGCAGAATTCTGAACATTACCAACTGTCCAGTTGTAACTGCTACAAGACCCTGTGTGGTATGACCAACAGCAGTTTGTGCAAGGCAGAATAGTGTTGGTTAGAGAAATGAAATCTCATTTTTCTGCCCTCCCTGTCTTTTCTTCTTTCCTCCCTCAATTTTTTTAACTACATATTAACACGAAGGCCAAAAAAAGGTTGAGGCACCATTGAAACTGAAGGACAGGTGTCTCAAGTCAACAAGAATAAACAGTAGATCAAGTCTACTCTTGCTTCTTATAGTAACTTTTATAAGTTACAAAGTAAATAGTACTTGGAAACTTGTTTGACTTTTCCACTATCATTTGTACATGAATACATTTTAAAACAGAAGTAATTGTACTCTATTTTGCATGTGGATAAGAGAGCTGCTGACCATCAATCCTGGTGTGCTGCAGGGACTGGATGTGGTTTTGAGATCCTTTATAATTAACAGTGGTCAGAAAGCATAGTTTCATTTCTTGTGAGTTAGAAACAGAAAGGATTACTGGGATTTCAAATAGTACAAGGAGTAATTGTGGTAGAAAACATAATAAAATTTTCTCTAGCCTTTATTTCTGGAGAAAATAAACCCAGTTCATATTATGATCAAAATCATATCTCAATTCAAAAATAAAGAGTTATTTAGTAAGAATAAGGATGGACAAATTTTCACTACGAGAGAAAGTTCTCGGTTATAACTCTCATGTGAAAGTGATAAATTTTCTTGTAGACATGGTTGTTTTTCCACTGCATTTCCTTTCCTGCATTCCCTATTTCCTATCCCCTACAGGCAAATGTTCTTTTTACATTTAGCAGCACTATTACACTTCATGTTTATTCCCAATAAAGAGCTGATTCAGTTTTCTTTAAGAACACAATGATAATCAGAATTGTGATAAGAATGTTTAATAGTTTTTATGAATTTTGATGTAATTCTTAGGAAAGTACTTTTCACAGAGGTGGCTACTACCAGATGAAAGTCAGAAGACAATTTTTAATTTCTCTGCAAGCAGTTTCCCATGAAGAGTATTTTTGTTAAATATTTAATGAAATCCACGACCTTTTTCACTTGGGACTGTGGTCAGTCTTTCCTTTCCAATCAGAATATTTTGTAGAGTTCTTAATTATAATTGAGGAGTTGTCCCTCTCCTTTTCTGTATTGGTCTCATATATTTTTATTCCTAATATTTAGCAGAATTTCGCTTATCATCAATAAAATATTTAAAAGATCTTAAAAAAGACAACTATATTATTTAAACTATTTTTTTTATATTTTAATCCATCTATATATAATGTTCATTTAGTATTCAGTCCATCCCTCAGATTTTATATCTATATTAACTTTGGCTGTAGAATAGATGAGACAGTATGAGAGAATACAACCTGTCAGAGTTGAAAGTCTGGTCAGTAACTTTAGATAAAAACCTAGATTTTTCTACATATTCAAATAGTCATTTAAGTTCAGTAACATATATTTCCATGGTAAAACATCAGCGAAAGAGTTTGGATGTTGTCAAAGTTAAGAAGCCAGACTTCAGCTCAAGAGATACATTCCCCTACTTTCAAGCAAAAGTCTTCATTCACATTCAGGATGGTATTTAAATAGAAAAAAAAATAGAGATTTTTTCTTTCTGTTTTAGGAGTGTGTGATGTAGTTACTAAAAGTAACAAAGTTCTTATCTTCACGTAAAAATGGAAGAAATAATTTATGCACAATTGCATATCGTGGACATTCCCTAAATTATAATCAACAAGAATAAAATCAAGATGTTTCACGCAATTTATTTAATTCAATTTTCATATATCTCTTGGTAGTTGTGACTTTTTGTTAGATTCTTTTTATTTTTTATCTCTATTATATTTTTTTTCAGGTATTTTTGGCTGGGCTTGAAGTGTCATATTGATCAGCCTGTGGACTTATCTGATTGTCTTTCAGACTGAAGTCCTCTATTTAATTAATAGTGCAAGTAGAGAAAAAGAAAGGATACTATCAGCTGTACGGTGTGTGCCAGTTCCAAACAATTGACTCAACTTTCCCTAGGAAAAAAGAAAAAAAAAAAGATGCTTATTAAAGGAATAGAAGCAAAGACATAACATACGGACTGACACAGGCTTGTAGTTTCCCTCTATCCATGTGTAGATCCCTCATGAACCTCAAGCTACGTGAGACCTTATTCAGTGATTGCACCTAGCAAGCAATAAACTACATCTCATTTATAGTTTATGATTTTGGGTGTACCACGATATTTTCACAATGAGTTTCACAATAAAGTACCTTTTATAAGAAAGCTTTTTGTGATGGCTATTTTACTAAGTGCCCTTTATTATTTTTCTTGTGGGGAATGAACATTCCTGATTTCAGTTTCTTTACTGTTCATGCTTATGGATGAATCGTAGAAAACTAGCATATGCCCTTCCATCTGTCCACTCTTTAGCCTGAGGATTACCACATGATTTCCTGTCTTCTCGTCAGAAAAGTCCTACCAGGCATCCTACCATCCTCATCTCCCATTTTAGCTTCTCAGTCTCTCCTAAAAGTGACTTATTCAGCATCCTTATTTGCCTATAGCAGTGAAAGATATGCTTACTTGGCAACGATACCTCAGCAATGTTGACTTGTAGACAAGATACTGAAAGTTATCCGGACATGGTAATTACATCTTACTCTGCTACTCACTTTAGTCACTCTCTGGTCTTCAAATTGTGGGGAAGTCCGTCCTGCTTGTAACTCTTTTTTTTCCCCTACACACCGGTATATGATTAATTTTATCAGGAGGAAGTTTGAGACTTTGAAAACAGGCCATAAACTCAGTCTGTGCAGGCCTAGTTTGTATGTACAGTCAGAAATTACAATTTTCGGTTTAACTTGGCCTTGTAGAAAGATGAAAATATATATATATTCATGTGTAGAGAAAGCATTTTTTATTGCCAGAAATTAATTGGACCATTCTGGATATTGGATTGTTCAATTAATTTGGTCATTCCTGTCTATATCCATCTCACTTTATTCTAAGATCAAAATAATTATTTCAGCAAAATTGTAAAAATTGTCCACATCTTTTGTGAGTGAAAGGCCAGAAACACATACGTATTCTGTACTTTTTGCTATTTCCTTTCACTTTAAGTCCTCCTCTACTCTACCTAATTTAAAGCAAGCAGAGCAAAAGACCCAGAGAGTGTACTGAAGGATTTTTCAGGACACTTAAGCCAGTCTCCTTTGGCTAATTTGCAAAAACAGTTTTTGATTTAAAATAGGAGGATGGCATATCCCGCCCTGGGAGAAAACTCGCATCCGCTAATGTTCCTCCAGGAGTGAGTTATGAGAAGAAGCCTCAGATGGATTAGAGAGGAAGGTTAAATTCCAAGGAACTAATTTGTTGAAAAGGTGATGGTAGCTAACTTTAAAAAAAAAAAAATTAAGCTAATACACCAGGTCTACAATATCTTTCCTCCTCACTGAATATTGCTGGGTAATGCATAGATCTCAAGAAGAACAATTGCCATAACATAAAACAAGGTTGTTTACCTTGGGAATTGTTGGTGCAGAGTTAAGGTAAAAGCAAGTACACACTTTTTTGACATGTTAAGATCTTTCTATGCATAATATAAATTCTAATTCATTAACTTAACAAGATAAATAATATAGAGATACCATTCACTTCTAAAAGCCAGATATCTTCTTTTGGCTGTTTTGTCGTTACGTTGCCTCCCTAACATTTCTCAGAGATTTAATGGCCCATTTTTCTGATGTAAATCAAAATAGCTTCAATTATGCCAACTATGTAAAGTAGATAATATTGGCCCAGTATTTTAGTTATAAGTGTGTGTGAAGTCAAAGTTACTTGGGAGGTGAAAATCATTTCACAAAAATTTTGACAGACGGCAGAAAAGATGTGGCTGGGTATGGCAAAGTCCACACTAGGCAGTGAACTTTAATGGTTAAGTACTTTAAACTTATTCTTTTTCTCATACAGCTATTTGCACACTGCTCTCATTGCATAATCTGACCATGGAATCATAGAATATCCCAAGCTGGAAGAAACGCACAACGATCATCTAAATCCAACTCCTGGCCCAGGACAACCCCAAGAGTCACACCATGTGCCTGAGAGCATTGTGCAATTGCTTCTTGAACTCTGCCAGGCTTGATGCTGTAACCACTCCCCAGGGAGCCTGTTCCAGTGCCCAACCACCCTCTGGGTGAAGAACCTTTTCCTGATATCCAACCTAAACCTCACCTGACACAGCTTCATGTCGTTCTCTTGGGTTCTTCTGCTGGTCACCAGAGAAGAGATCAGTGGTTACACCTTTGATTACCTTCTGCCCCCCCTGAGGAAGTTGTAGCTGCAGTGAGGTGTCCTCTCAGTCTCCTCTTATCCGGGCTAAACAGACCAAGTGATCTCAGCTGAAAGTCCCAACAGCAGAAGCACATAATGAGCCCTCAAACATGAAAATATTCTTTACTGCTTCACAAAAAGTGCATCTCTGTAAGTACAATAGTAAAAGCTCTCTCTGTCCTAAGATACCCCCCTGAAATCAGGCAGCTATAAGTTAAATGGATAAGTCTGAGTCATATCCTCTGAGCTTCTTTTAAAGTTAAGGAGGCCTAGCTGAGACTTACTATGGCAATTCTGCTCTCAGAAAATGGTCTCACGATTTCCTCATTTTTTCCTTAGTCTCCTCAAAACCTCTTTGCCTTCTCTTTTGTTCCTGTCTTGCCTAAAAAAATTGTGTTTTGTTAGTTGGTCTTTTATTTCCTTTTCCTCCTCTCCTCTCCTCTCCTCTCCTCTCCTCTCCTNCTCCTACCTTACCTTCCCTTCCCGAACCTTCCTTCCCGAACCTTCCCGAACCTTCCCTTTCTCTCTTTTCTCCTTTCTCTCCTTTCTCTTTACTTCTTTCTGCTTTTTGGTTTTTTTTGTTTTATTTTTTGTTTTTGTTTTCCCTTTCTTTTTTCCTTTCTTTTCCTTTCTTTTATTTTCCCTTTTTTCCCCTTTCTTTGCTTTTTCTTTGCATTTCCTTGGAATATCCTTTGTTCCTTCCCTCCCTATTGCAGAATCACGCATTAAGATTCCAGAGGAGAAAAGCTCCCCGTCTTTCCCTGTGCCGCCAATACTGAAGTCTCCTGAATCTAGGCAAAGATGCTTAATTTAAATGATCAAGGCTTCTTCTGCTTGTCACTTTCTAACGAAGAACAGGTCTATGTGCATATTTTCAGAATTATTTGAACAACATCCGTGAGATTTTTCCATGTTCAGTAGAAAACTGTTGTTTGTTTTGATTCCTCTTCCATATTTCTTATTTTAGGGACTCTGGCATGGTCCATCAAAGCAAGGGAAATTTCTAAATATCCCAAAATACCATGATTGGGATTTAGGGAGATAATAGACCATTTTGTCAGTTAATAATAACAGCAACACTGCATCTTTCAAGTCTTCAAAAGTCCTGGAATATAGTCATGCATAAAGAAGTGTCTAAAACCATGGAAATTCAATGTTAATATCAAAAGGAGGTTGAACAACTTATCTATCACATTGCTGTGTAAACTTAAATTTTATAATTGGCAAAATTACTTTTAAAAATATGTCTTTAACTCTGCTCAGACTCTCTATCTTTTCAGATTTGGATAGCTAAGAGTTTATCAGCCTTTGAAGAAGCTTCCTCAAGCAGATGAATAAAAACAATGGCATTCGGCCTTGTTTCTTGTTCAGATGTGCAACACAGTCAGTCAGTCTCTATTTCAGACAGGGTAAGACCAAAACCTGAGTATGACCTGAGTAAAATCTCATGCATGAAGACATTTTAAGCCTGTATCGGTCAATTATTTGTACATTTTTCTATATTTGAAGCTGTTTTATCTGCAAGCGTGGTGTGTATATGTGGGATGGATACACTTGTAGGCTCAGACCAATAATGAAACTACCAAAGTTTAACAAGTTAATACATATTGTGTCTCTGCTAATGTAAGTCCTGAGTGAAGGTGAGATAATGAAAGGGCTTTCAGATAACTTTCATTATGATTCATCTGTTACAGACTCATAATGTGCACATCGAACACAGCTGAATCTCAGCTGATGCTCAGTTATCTGATGAGCTGCAGGGACTTGACTGTGTTTACACCCTGAGAATGGCAAATGTGGGCAAGGTTTGATCAAGGCAAGGTTCTTATGCAACTGAAAAAGAAGAAGAGTCAGAGAACAAGACTTGATCAGAAGTACTTAGTGCTCCTCATGTCAGATAGATATAATATTTTAAAAATGTAAAGCAAGATACCAGTGGAAACCTTGTCAAGGAGGTTTAAAAACAAGGAAGACAACCCTTTTCTTTAAACTTTCCTCACACTCCTGTCGCAACATTCCTTTTTATTACTATATATCTAATTCAGTAGAAGAGTTCAACTAATACAAACACAGAATAGTACTTCTATGCTACTTTGATTTCAGGTCATCAGTTATGATAATACAATATAGAATACCAAAGTTTTCAGTAAACAGAAGTCTTAGGTTCTAAAACATGCCTAAGCTTATTGATTACACTACTTTATATGATAATAAAAGTACAAACATATGCACACACCTTTTGCAAGTAATAAAAATTATTTGTCTTCAGTTATCTCTTCTTTGTGCTTTCACAGCAATTCAAAAGTCATAATAGATAACGTGAAAACAAAGTGTTTGCATTTCATAGATGACCTTGGAAAAGTTGCTGGATTTCTCTGTATTGTAGTTCTAGTTTTGGGTAGGAAACGTTCTCTTGTTGTAAACACTTGTGAGGTTCTACAATTCTTGATGAGATGAAAGAAAAAATAATTTATTAATTTTGCTTCAGTTTTAACTGTTACAAAGTAGTTAAATAGAAATATTGCTTCTTATCTAAAAACGATGTATATTTTAAGTCCCAATGTGTTTTGCTAAATTTAAAAAACTGTTTACTTTTTGGTTTAATTCTATCATTTAATTCTAAAGTTAAAATTAATATAGATATATTACACATAGGTATAGCATTTTTTAAATGAAAAATAATGTAAGCAGACTTTTTATGTTAAAATTTTTAATTTCAGAATCTGAGTAGTTTTTTCTGATAAGTTGGGAAATTATTTTTGAGAAGAGATTCTGACCTACTCACTACTTATTAATTAGGTTGTTTTAATTGCCTGCTTTTGTTTTCTTTTTTTTTTATGAGTTTTTCCATGTGAGCTTTGATACATCAGAGAAGTAGGAATGTTGAGGGAGTTTTTTTAGGTTTTTTTTTTTTTTTGATGTGTTAGAAGACCTTATGTCATATTTGGAGATGAGTGTGGCATTTGCCATATGTTTCTGTTACTGGGACATTATATACTAACTACAGACTAAAGCATGAAAGATAATGACACTTGGAAAAAAAAAAAGTTGACTTGCATGAGAAATAAGTCAATCCTAGGTGTTTATTTTGTACCCATAGCTAGGGAAACTTAACACAAAATGTGGGCAACAGCCTTAGCTGATATCCTGAGTGTTGGCATTCATCCTGAGATACCTGTGCAGCCCTGATCGGGGTGATTGGGTGGATCATGGTGTCAGCCCTGGTCCATCAAGTCTTTCTCAGTGGGAATCTCTTGCTCTTGATGTAAACCAGTGAGGAATTTTTTACTCTTTTCATCCGACTCTGTTGTCTTTTTTAAAAGGCTCACGGATATCTGTTGTCTGTCCTCAGCGGGTTGCATTCATTTGCCAGACATTGGTTGCAGCAGAGAGTCAAAGGATAGATGAGTGTCCAGCTCAGGCTGTGAGTGCAGGTGCGAGGGGAACTATTGCACCTAAGCTGGAGTGCAGTTAGTGCACCTCATGGCCCACAAGGTGCTCCCGTGTCTGCCTGTGCAGAGCGGATCTGCCTGGGGTGGAGCCACACACACCCTCTAGCTCTCACGCCAGCCAGACTTTGCTCATCCCGCTGTAGCCTGAGCCTAACACCTTTTATGCACCTCCAGTTATGACTTATGAACTTCTGCAGGAGAGTGAAGCACTGGAATGCCTCAGGGCAAGTGATGCTTTCTATTTGTGTGTGGGGGTTATTTTATTTTATTATCTTATAAAATAGCTTAATCAATGAACTCAAGCAGGTAGTAGAAACTGAGACTTCTGTTTATGGGGAAACTTTTGAGATTTATTTTGGCCATTTGTAAGTAGTGCCAACAACTGAGCTCTGGAGGAGGAAGAAATGGAAAATGGCCTGATGTACTTTTTTTGGTGTGCAATGAGTCAAAATTTGCTTTCCTTTCAAGGACGTTACAAAGCAGAAAAGTGGCAGGACTGTCCTGTTTATGATGGGTTTTTTGTGCATCTGTGTGAAAATAAATAGATTATTCCATATGAATTCCAAATAAAATTTATGACTAAAGTAAATTTTTCTTATGGATATTGATTGTATTGACTAAAACCTACTTCTTACAAATTCCCTTGTTTGTATAACATAAGTGTTATAACTTGGCTGAGAAAAAAAGATATGTATAATGAATTTTGGTATTGCATATTTTACTTAAAAACAAACTGAAAAGCTTTTATTCTTCAGAGATTTGTGTTCTGATTTTCAATAAGGTAGTGGCAAAGGGGGATTATTTGCTTTATTTTTTGGTAAAATTTTGGATAATTCTGGGCTGGGGTTTTTTTGGTAGACCGTCTCTACAATTCTGCCTGTATTTTTGCACTCAAATAAATATGAAAAGTAGAACTAGAAAAATTGCTGAAGCCTGTTCCTGTTTCTCAGGAGTCTCCAGACACTGTATTTCTGGTTTCATCTATGCCTAAGCTAGAAAAGAAATCCTCTCTTGTTCGCCTCCCCCCTCCTTATATTTTTTTTTGTTATGATAATTTAGCTAAATAATAGTGGTTTTCTGCTGATATATATTTGCTAATAATGGAAGGGCAAAACAACACGCAAAAGAAACTAAGACCCAAAATGCATTAGCCTGCATTCTCATGTGAGCAAAGTTAAATTGCTCCCATACTACTCAGCTGAGGTGATGGCATATTGTGTATTCTTTGTCTCCTGCTGCAATCACCTGTCTTCATCACATACAAGGTTATATATATCTCCTCGCAAGAGAGCTTCACTACAAGCATAATCATAATAAGACAGTGATGGCCACTTAAAATCTCTAGCACCAGCCAGGCTTCCTGCCTTCCTCTCAGTGGGCTCCACAGAGCAGGCATTCCTAAATCAGACCCTTAGATAGTCAGATGCAGACAAGTGGACAGAGTTTGGACCTGTGTTCCCAGCAAATATTCAGGGAGAAGCTTAGTCCAAAAAACTGGTCCCTAGTCCAGAGAGAAGAAGCAGCAAATTGACATTGGGATGATTATATAAGGTTCAACATGGAGTAACAGATTATTCTCACTAGGTGCAGCATTAATGATAATAGTGCAACAGGCACAACATCTGGTTCACCACAAGGCTCTGCAAGTAGATAGTCAGATTTTTAGTTTACGTAGACATGGAAATCTTGTGCAGATCATGGCAAAAGTAAAACACAAAAAATCACCTAACAGAACATTTCAAAGTCAATTTCATTTAGTGGCAAGTCAATTTATATCGACAATAATTAAATATGCTTGTCTCACCATCAGTAGAGATTTGAGATGGTGTGGAGCTTTGATCTAAAATTTTTAATCTGGTTTGCTTATGATTCTCCATTTTCTTACTTCTGTGTTTAAAAGGGAAGTTATAAGAGTAAGAGTGGCCAAACTGTGACATATCCCATTACACCAATAGCCAGGTTCAAACTTTCTATTTCAATCCTTTCCTTTTGTCTGCAGTTTACAGTATGCAATAGATCCCAGTGTTCAGAAAACCTCTGTATCTCTTTCTGCTGTAAATATACAGAATAAAACACTTTTTTCACATTATAGAGACCACAGAGACGGCAGGCAGAGGGTGCAGAGGGTTGACAGTCTTCACACTGTGGCTGGTGGTGGGTGTAGGAGCAGTTTTACACGCAAACCCTTCCCATCTCCCAGTCACACGGCAGGCTCATAATCTTCAGGCTGCATACCTAGGCAGGCATGAGTGGGACACAATTTGTTGAACTAACTCAAGCATTTAAATTCGCATATATTCCAGTTCTCTCTGAGGCCACGCAAATGTGTGTATATATACGTATGTGAACATGCATATAAATGGCATTCTGCTCATTTTTTTCTTGAAGAAACAGTCTTCAGCAAAGAGTTATGAAGGTCTACTTTTTTATCCCTCTGCATACGGAGAGCCTAAAGCACTCGATGAGTAACCGAGTACATCACGATCAAAAATCTTTGGCAGAATCAACAAAGTAAACTTAGCCCTCTTCAGTCAATTTTTTTTTCTGCCACAAAGTGATTTATTTTACCTTTGGACGTATCAGGTTGGCAACATTCATTTTAGGTTTAGCATTTGAAACCCAAGATTTGACACCCTGGACCGTTCATTCTTATGCCATGAGCAGGTATCTGTGTCTACCCATAATCATTCTGTGCCTTAATTTACTGATCTGAAAAATAAGAATAGGCTGAATCCGGCCCTAACTCCAGGAAAAATTCTGTCAACTACATTGACTGCATAAAAACTTAAGGATTTGGCCCTGTGCTGACAGTCCGTAAGCTGGAGTGCAAATGTTCTACATGTGCTATTTGACCTCTACAGTTGAGGATTTAAAACTTTAATTATAGGAACGAGAAGATGAGAACAGATTCTGAGTTAGCTACTTTTTTTGAATAGATATTCAGACTCCAGGGGGAATAGTGATTTGCAGGCTCATTGAGGGAGAAAAAGGATGTCCTTTCTTTCCTAGGTGTACGGGGGGAGGAACAAAAGGGGGCCTTGATACCATTCCATTAAAATAAATCACTTCTCAATCCAGGCAAGAATTTGTATCAGAATATTTGATATTCAAAACTTTACCAACAAGAGGAAATCAGAGAGGGCATTTGATTATGCAGGACCAGATCCTGCTAAACCTCCCTGAGAGGTGTCTTACTGAATTCAGGAGCAGATCAGTATGCAGAAAGTTACCTGGATAAGGCTTTTAGACAGTGGAGTCTATGAAAGAGAGAGCCGTGGTGCCTTTTTGTTCTGGGGAGAGTTGGCAGTGGAAAAATTAGAGGAGTACTAATCATACAGCCTGACCTCCAGCTGCCATTGAAATCAGTGCAAAAAGAATTTTCCTTTGACTCTAGCAGAGACAAAACAGGATGGTTAGGGTTAATTAATTAATTACTTTCTAGAAAATGCTTTGAGATCCTCTGATGTAGAGATCCTATATAATGGCAAAGCGGCACTGTGATCCAGAGGCATGTTTAGAGAGCTGTCATTCATCGGTAGCATTATACAGAATACAATCATTATAATTTAGTAAATCTGTTCATTTCCTTCCATTAGGGCAGAGAGATATTTTTAGGTTTTAAATTTCCTAACAGCAGAAGCAGTCTGGGAACAGGCAAGGAAAGGAAACCAGTAAAAAATTTTGGTGATGGGCCTGTCTAGAAACAAAATATGACATAAATATGCCAGAACAGTAAAACACTTTGCTGACACATTCTCTCAAAAAGGCTATGTGTGTCTGTGTGTGTGGAATACCATTACTTGATCACTTGGTTATTTTTGCAATTGAGCTAGACATAATACAGATTTCAAAAGGCAAAAAGTAAATAGGACATTCCAAAAGGTGAGGTAATTTCGTCCTTCTTTTGCTGGTTTGTTTTTTTTGTTTGGTTTCGGTTTTGTGGGGGTTTTTGTTTGTTTGTTTGCTTGTTTGGGTTTTTTGGTGTTGTTTGGTTGGTTGGTTGCTTTTTTTTTTTTTTTCCCTGGCCACATTTTTAGAGGTAATCCCCTAGTATTTCTTTGCATGTTCTCACAACTTTACTTTCTGTGTCATTTTTAGACTCTTGGAGAGAAATTACTCCAAAGCACTCCTAAAAATAAACTTATAAACCTGAATACATGTATTTTTAGAAGACATAAGAAAGTTAAAGTTCCTGCCCCAAATGACTATTAGCAGTAACAAATGGCCTGTCTGTGTTCTCTTTCAGCTATAGATTGCAGTACATCTTACCAGAAGTCATTTAGTTTTGTAACGCCCTGACAACGTAGTACAGTATTACCATTCCCATTTTATAGATGAGAAGAACCAAGGCAGAACGATTAAACAAGTCACCCAAAGTTATACAAGGTCTGGGGCAGAGCCAGGAATAGAATCAAAGTCTCTTGAGGCCCTGACCTTCATATTAAACACAAGATCATTCTCCCTCTGTTTCTAGTTAGAGCATTCAATTCACCCCATCTGGTGTGCATGTGTAATTTGTACCGGAGGGGTAATTCATCCCTAGAGGAGGGCAGGCGGGGCTTGCAAGGGGTGTCAGCTGTGAGCTCAAGATTTGCATAGCCTGAACATTCATCGAAATGAGAATTTCTCCCAAGGAGCATCTCTGGAAAACACATAAAAAGGGGCAAAGCAGAATTCTGTTTAGAGGTCTCCAAGCTTTCCAAAGGTGATTTTCCTCAACTGTTTCCTTCCTTTGATTGCAAAGCTAGGAATCAAGTTTATCCGTCAATAACCTCAGGCTTCATTTGCTACCTTGAAACTGTCATTTGGTGTTTGGGACAGGTGATCATTTAACGTCTTCTTCTTAACCCTGCAGGGGACAGGCTGTTGATGGTGAGTGTGTGCTGATAGAACCAATCCTTTACGTGGCCTTCATACGCTTAATTAGCCGCAGCAAAACGGATGCCTCTCAGCTATCAGTGTCATCGTTTGAGCTCAGTAGCATTCCTTCCAGAGCAGTGCTAAAGATTGGAGGGAAATAACTGCAATAACATTAAGGATACCCTTAAATTATACATGTGTGTGTGTGAGCATGTGCATACATATGTATGCACAGAAATGTAAATATTGTCTGGAGATTATAGAAAAGTTCCCACTTCATGTTGCAAGAAAACCTCCCTGGACACTGAAGAATTGTTTGTTTGTTAATTGACAACTTAATTGATTACTTCTTTTCTTCATGGTACCAATTAGGACACAAAACTGATCTAATGTGGTGATAGGTTGTTCTGGGAAAATTCCAAGACAGATAGCTCAAACTCAGGAGCTTCAAATTAGGATAAAAATCCTAATATTTTGAAGGTTAATTAAAATGAAATATTAAACTGTTCAGATTCATCTAGGGCTAAAAATTAAAAGCGTACGTTTTCAGAAGACAGAGACCTGTCCAATGTGAATCTGAAAGTTTAAAACTTCAGGAATTTCAAAATATCAGTCATAGACAAAGGGGACTGGTTCTGCTCTCTCATCAATTTGCTCATGATCTAATCATGTCATCAAGAATTTTCTTCCAGAATGACGTCACTGTATGAAAGTGGGAAGAGAATCAAGCTTATATCTGTGCTTAGAGCAGAAAGCAAGATAACTTGATTTGTTGTTTGGCATTAGAACAAGCAAAGTGTCACTCACTTGAGTCCATAACTTTTACATTCATATTGGGCTGTTTCCTGTTGAGGGTGAAGTCAATGACTGTTTTCCACATGACTTCAGTAGTCAATAGACTCATATTTGCTTTAATAATTTCCTTTCCCTAGGGATAAAACTACTTCTGGTGACTTCCGCTAAGGGGTCTAATCAAGCAAAGTGTTATTGACAATGTGCTTTCCTGATTTTGGCCTTCAGCAGCACTGAGTGGGAGCTGAGAGTGGTCGGAAGGCAGAGGAATCTTCTGTCTGCATGGAGCTGCCGAGCCCTCACGCTTCTTGCAAGCCTGTGGCGCTGTCCACCTGATTCAGGTATGTGGAGATGGGTAAAAACAAGTCTTCAGTGTCCTTTAGTACCTTGTCACAGGCTTCAGTTTGTTGTTTGACTCCCTGCCTCTAAAAAGAGCTTCTTGGAGACGTATTAACTTTGGAGACCAATGCCTAAATGTGTGGAAATTATATACTCATCCTTATTTCTTCTCCATTCCCTGCCTTTCCCCAGATCAATAACTTTGCAGAGGAATCTCCAGTAACCGTTGCTCAGGCACAGATTTCTTCAGAGGAGACAGAGCTACTCACATGAGTAAAGCTGAGCTGGATCAGGCCCAAATTTGGTATTAAATCCTGGCAGTTCCAGAACTGTAGCTTTAACAAGGCTTATTTGAGATGAAGGCACATTTTTCAGTGCTCATAACAGCAGCAAGATTCTTATTATACAACATTTAAAAGCAATAATTTCTGCAGATTTAACCTCATAGATTTTCTAATACAATAAAATTAAATTTAAAAACCCTGAATGCAGCAGATATAACCCCTTCATGTGCAATTAGCAAATTTTAAATAGAAACTTTAATATTAACATTATTCTTTATGCCTCGATGAGTGGAATATTATTTAAATTGATATGACATAAGAGGATATAAATAATTCCTAAGTGTAGGTCTAAACTAGAATTTCAGACCACATTGAAATGGCAAAACATTATCAATTCCCTTTTTCCCAATCTATCATTCATTACAAGCCTGATGACACATTTTTTTCAAAGAGATCAAATTAGCATTAGAGTGCTGATAAACATTATAAATAAATACATAAAGATATTCTGAAAATCTGGTATAATATAAAATAAATGCCTATGCTCCACCAAATTTCATCTTCTTTCTGGTGGCTGAGAAAGTGTTGCAAGCAGACACATAAGTTGAGAGCGAACTGCTGCTCACTTCCCTGCAATAAAAATGTAAACATATTAAACCCTAGAAATGTAATTTAATTAAGGACTATTCTTTATTCCAAATAAACCTATAGTTCATAGTAGAGAAAATTACAAGTGACATTTTTACTAAGGAAAATGAACTAAAAATATTCTCTATACAGCTTTATACAAGTTAGAAGAAGCAGATGTTTTCTCTTCCACAAGGTATAAGAGTAAACCTATGAAAACGTGGCAATCTATGACTAGGAAAAAACCTATGATCCTTATATATTTTTTTATCGAAGTGTTAAGATGAGTCCAAGAAGGTCAGATATATTGTGATCTGAGTAGTTACTTTTCATTCACTTTTCTGCATAATTTCAAGATTTTCTTTTTTCTGGGCAGGAGAGGGTTATTATTAGGTTTTGGTTTTGCTTTTGCTTTTGCTCGCTTGTTTGTTTGTTTATTTTTACTGGCTACTTCATCAAGAAATATGTAGCTAATTAATATTATTTTAGTTGTGTGTGATGATAACACACCTAGCAGGTCCTAGAGCTCTGTAATTATTGTAGAAAGTCCCTTTTAGCTCCAGGTCATTTAGATGCTTTGAGGAGAGTAGTGTAGGGTATGTACCCAAAAAATCCTTTGACTGAAATTCCCTGTCAATTCAGATTTGGGCTTTTCAAGGAGAAATTCGATTGCCGCTTTTGTTAAACAGATAGGAAGCAAATGACAAGGATCAGGCATTATGCAAACTTTCCTTCTTCAAGATGCTTAATAAGGAGCTTTATCTGAGGTAGGAAAAAAATATCTTGCCTAAATCTTCTGCTTCTATTTCCCACAGTGGTCTTCAGAAGCCAAAATATGTTTGCCTTCCCAAGACTACCGGGGCAGAATAATTAATCCATAGCACATCTCAAGATTGCTTCATATCTACAGCCATGAAATACACACAGCCTAATGTCGTCTCTGACACGTGAGCCCCACTTTCCCCATACCCTTAATTCAAGGTTAGAGCTTTGCCCACTTCATTTTTAAGGTTATGTAACAATCCAGTCTTCTGTTTGACACAATTTTTTTAGTGAAAAATCCACTTTGCAAAATCACTGAAAACCTGCATCACCCGAAATAGGCTGGACCCAGGTCACAGCATGAAATAGAGAGTGGAAGAAGTGCCTCTCAACAGATCGTGCCTTGCCAATGGTGCTTTTTTGATGCGATGGATAGCTCAGGTACGTGCTTCACCTCTGTGACAGTCGGTGAGGCCAGGCATGCACACAGGTGCTTAAATCCTTAATAATTACATTGCAAATTACCTGGGCCTTAAACTCTTCATGAAATTATAAATGCCTGTAATTACATGACCTTGACATCATAAATTCTTACAGGCCCCATGGCCAACTTTTCACCAAGAGTAAATTGCCAGAACAGTAATGAAGTTGATAGAGCTGTACTGAATGGACAGAGTTAGTGCCTCTTCAAATCTGCAAGTCAAAATAACTAAAAAAAAAAAAAAAAAAAAAGAAAGAAAAAAGAAAAAATGCCTGAACGCCAAAATTAAAAGGTAGGTTGACACAGGACTTTGAAGATTACCAGGATAAAGAGGATCTCCCATGGAAACAAGAAAGAGAGAGAGAGAGAAGGAAGGAGAGTCATGAGATTTCATTCTGGACATTCCTTCTTAACTATGAAGGTTAAAAAACAAACCAAAACAAATCAAAAAACACAACACTAGCCTCCATTTAGTCTCTCTATGATTTAAATCACAGTTCAAAGATAGGTTGCAGGAGGGAGAAGACTTCTCTACTCAGGGGTTCACAGAAGTATAATTCATTCTCAGATATAAAGCTCCGTAAGAATGAAGGCACTTCACAGTAATAAGGGCAAAATAATTTTGTTTTTTAATACATATCAAAGCTTGCAGGCTTCCCAATCTCCATGTCAGAATAGAGCTGTTTTGCATAGGGCACTTCTCAGTACAACCAGTAGTTTTCAAAGTTTCTGCGGCAAGCGAATGAGGGAAAAAATGACAAAAAATATCCTAGCACTAACATGAACTTTGTTCTTTCTGCAGCTAAGAGTAGAATGGCAAATAAGGGGAAGAGCTTCCAGACACAAGCTAATCAGCCATATACTCTGAAGCATAAGATTTGATTAACCTTAGTGTATGCAGGTACAAAAGCTGCTCTGAAGGTAACTTTATTTTCCTTTTCTTCTTTCCTTTGAAGTTATAGGGCCAGCTTTTCAGTTTAGCTCTGGTCACTATTTCCTATTTTGTATGATCAAGCATACAGTATATGTAATGACATTCACAATGCACACAGCTCTTTGAAAGCATAAAATAACTCACCAAACCAGTCTAGCCCTGCTAAAGACAGGCACAGTTCTTCCTGTTGACCTGGATAAGATTAGGCGAAATGAACAATTAGGGTTTCTAAAATGTACATTGCAACCAAACACTAGGCCAATAGTATTTTTGACATTGTACTTCCCTCAAATATCGGGAAATCCAGGAGCTGATCTATTAGGGGTCTGAAGGCAGGTCATTGGAGTGTGTTGGGCCTCATACAGGGTTTAGAAAACTGAGACATGTGGTCTCTCTTAATTGTCTGTGGACATGACCACACCAAAATACAACAGCAGCACAGTAAGCTGTCAATAGAACAGCAAAAAATTAATATGGGGAAACAAAAATGGTTCCAGACTCCTCTCTGTTTCTCCTTTCTGTGGATTAGCAACAGCATGGCTCAAAATTGTGCCAGACCCAAAAGTCAGCAGCTTTATCCTTCAGCTGTGCTAATGCAGAAAGCTTAGCTTTGTTTTCACTCCAAGGCTGGTATAACACGAGTGGCTCGTGACTGGTTATGCACTTTCACGGTTAGACTTTGTCCTAAAGAAAGAAACGCAGCCTCCTATGGTTTTGCCTCTCCTGGTCTTGAAGGAGCCACATAGTTGGCTCCTGTTGTACTGAGTGGATAATATGAGTGATCATTTAATAAAATACTGAAATGTAAATACTTAGGCACAGTTATTCACTCAGATTTTCTGAATAATCACCACCATGGAGGGAATGAACACAGCTCTACACATAAAGCATTCAAAGAAAAAAACATCAGAAAAGATTTCTCTTTTTCAACATCATGCAAATTAGTTTCTTAGCTCTGTAGGGAAGAAGCAGAACCAGCCCTGCAGTTTGTAGGAGAAGAATAATTCCCCTAAATCCTAAACAATACCTCCCTGTGATATTGGCTGGGCTGGTAGATCTAGTTCAGAATTTGAAAAAAATCTGAGAGGAAATAGATGAAAATGTTATCTAAAAAAGCTTCTAGATTGGTGGAAATAGAGCAGGTCACTTTTTCCAGAGTTGTTTGGGGGAGATCTACATTATTAGCTGCCCCCAGTTCTGTAGTATATTTCACTATGAATACCAGTGCCCCCAAAGTGAAGACCTAGCAGCTTACTTACCCACACACACATTTTGAAATGGCTTAGCTGGAATGTCAGACAGCTCTAAAATACTACGGGAACATGCAGTGGTGCAAAACAAAGAGAATTTCCACAGGCTTTCGTACGGTTAAGATTTCTTTTCTCTTTTCATGGTTCATAGCACTTACTCTTGCCCATTGGGATGCTTCTGCCACCGGACCCGTTGCATCTGGCACAGCTCCTGCCACGTTAGTCCATTGCCCTGCACTACAGCCTCCTTCTCTTTTCGTACCTGGAACTCTTGCTTCCTTGCATCAGCGTCTCTGTGTCCCTCTTTATTATCCTCTCTCGTTCTCTTCTGTTTTGCCCCTCAAGCAGGGGAATACACTCAGTGTGTGCCCCTCTGATGACTTCAAACCCCTTTTCCCTTATTCATGCCTTCCTCTCTTGTTCTTTACTTCTTCCCAGGGAAAATGTACATATCAGTCATGTCCTTTTCACCTTCCTAGGGATGGCAAATATTTCTTTCTGCCAAGTTTCCCAATTCTCACGCTACCTATCCATATTGAATATAAAATGCTCCATGTTTGCAGAATTTTTGTTCTAGTCCTCACCATAATTTTTATGTATTTTCAAGTCTGTAGGAAATAATGCACTACATTAGACTATGCTGGGAAGAAGACGAAAAAAGAGACTTTAAGCGTTCACAGGAAAAATGGAAATAGGTTATTCTTCGATGTAACAAACACAGGACTGTCAATATCCAGTGGATAGCACTTGAACAGTAAAAAAAACAACACCCCCCAAAAAATAAAACCCCACAAGAACACCAAAGAACAAAAAAACTCCATCGAAACTCCACAAACCAACAAAATTAAAACAAAAATTGTATTAGTCAACCCTGTGGTGCTGGCACTTTGTTTCCTTCACTGTTTTCTTTCCTCTTCCTTCTCTTCCTCCTCCACTGTCTCCTTATCCTTCTTCTTTGTTTAACACCCATTCTAATTCCATGAAGAATTAACTTGAAGCCTCATGAGCTAATTCTGTGTTTCACAGAAAGTCGTGCTGCATGGCTACAAAGACTGTTTACATTATAAACCATGTAAAGGTTTATAAAGAGAGTGATTTTAATGGCTGCAGGAATGGTTTCTTTGACTATTACAAGGCATTTGAGGCTGGACGGCTGCTGAAGTGATGTGAGGTTCTTTGTGTCCCTCATGCAAAATAGTGCTTTTCCCCAAAACCCATTGACAGGCCTAATAAAGTAGAAAAAAACCTCAAGCCAACAAACCAAACCAAACCAACCAACCAACCAAATAAACAAATAAAAAAAAAGCTAACAAACAAACATACAAAAATAAAACAAGGCAGATTTGTTCCCTTTCCCTTTTCTACTAATAATGGTATCTTGATTTTTGGGGCAACCCACATTAATAGTGGCCAACCAATATCTAAACTTCCATTCACTTCTGTATTTATTACTGCTTTATTAATGTTAATAGATTAGAGATATATATTGATATTCCTTGAGGACCTCAGCTATGTGTCAGGATCATATGTATGTACATCTAGAGGACAGTACATTGTTCACTCCAACCCTTACTTTTTTGCATGCTACTCCTCCTGAAGCAAAAGAAGCCACATTCATAATTATAAGCAATGTGAGAAATAAGTGGAAGAAAATATTTCAATTTAGAGTAAGAAGGGCAATTACTTGCTGGTAAACTCTGTTAGGATTAAAGATATTTGGACAAACATTGCGAAATTACCCCCAATGAGAGAGCTCAAAACTGAGATGGAACCAGCCCAGCAGAAGAGATTAGGGGAAGAACTCCACCCTGTTGAGGGACTGAGATCAACAAGGCAGATACTCCTTTCCTCTTGCATGTGTAGTTAAGGATTGTCAGGGATAACAGAAAATTGTCTGTTTTGCAAGCAGTGAGAAAAAAATTTACAGAAATTTTAGTTTTCTTCATTTGCTTGTCATTCCTACTCAGTAAGGAATATTACCTTTCAAACTTTGTCATTCTTACAACACTCCTGCTAAGCTCTCTGCCTCTGCCTACAAATGTCCTCTTCAGTTTTATCATTGTAGCTTCTGCTTTTCCTTCAAGAGTCCCTTTAGTGACTTGGTTTCAGTGACTAAACATATTTATAACTGTAACATATTTATTTCTTTGCAGTCAGACACGGATTTCCCTAGCTCCCAAAGCCCTAGACCAAAGGCATCCATTTCTGGGTGGTTATGGTTGATCTAGGTTTTGTCCAGTGCTCAGAAATGGGTATCGCCTTTGTTTCAGATATGAATGATAAATAACTGTTCAATTTATTAAGGCTTCTTGGGCATTTTAGTCTTCTGTATTCCTCCAGCGTGGATATCTGGAAGTTTGTTTGGAGTACAGGATATGAGACAAAGCAAGAAATTGCAGGTTTTAGATGAACCAAATGAAATTTGGTCTTTATTTCAAGTTTCTTTTGAAACCAAAGACTAGACAAATGTCATGATTTTTTGTGTCTCACAGTATTAAGGACTTTGATTGAAGGTTAAAGTTCAAAACTATGCCAGTTATCAAAAATATTTGGAGATATATACTTGTGAATACTGAAAACACAGCTGGCACTTACGTTGAGAAACTGAGTGGTCCATTGTCAAAAACTCAAGTGTACTTCCTGAAGAAAAGATCAATTCTATCCAAATCATTCCTGATAGTAGTTGATAAGTTCTTGAAAACCTCCAGTGATGAAAAGCTTTCAGCTTTCCTTTACTAATACTCCCAAAACTTCATTATCATTATCAAAGGGATTTACTTTATTTTCTTTTTCATAAGGTGTCTGTACCCTTTTATTCTCTGTGATAATGTCTTGGGGTGACTCTATCATGTGTATCCCCTATCATGCTCTATGCCCAAAAAGTAATATTGTGCCTTTTCTGTGCCTTTAAACTGAGCTTGAGGGGAAAAAAAAACCAAAAACCCCAAACGAACTTTCCAAAGCAGCTTCTCAAGGACACAGAGATTACACTCCTCAGTGTTGTCTGGCTGTGGGTAGCACAGACAGAGCACCCTGTTTGCTTTCCTTCAGCCAGCTGTTTTTTTTTTTCCCTCTTGGCGTGAGACAGAGAGCTGAATTTTGTTTCCTGGGACTTTGGTTTTTTCCCTTCTTCTCTTCTGAACTGTTTCATCAACATCAGAACACATCAGGAGAATTTTGTCCCCGAGGCCCGGGGGTGGGCCCACGCCCTCACCGACCAGCTCCGAGGAGGAGAGAGACCACACCTACAGAAGGACTCTGAAATCTTCCCAGGTTTCTCTCTATAGCGAGAGGTTTCATTTCATTGTTTAGCATCATTATCCTTTTCCTGTGTGTTTGTTAAAATAAATAGTTTTTATCTCTTTCACTTTCCTTCGAGGAAAAATTTCCTTTTTTCCCCTAACCCTGTTGGGGGGAAGGGTGGTTGTAACCTGGTTTTCTCTCAGGGGCTATATTACTAGATTTTGACCAAACCGGCAAAGATAAACAAATAGTTTCCTTCTTTTCTAGAGTTTAACGTTACACCTAAGTGTTAACTACTTCTGAGTGTCTTCTCTAACTGCCTGTATGTTTGTACAAAGTGAAGGCAAAAGGGCTGCAAATGAGAATCATTTCAGAAAGAGTTTTTTAACTCAAATGAATATTCTGTGTTCTCTCCTGCCTCAACCAGATTTTTCTGAAAAAATAGTTTTGTTTACAAAAGATGTATTTTAAAACCCAGCACATTTAGCTATTTCTTCTCCCTTTCCAGATTTTTGTGTAATAAACAAAAGGTCCCAAATAAATAATTAACAAAAAATGACTTATTTATAATCAGAAATGTTTGGCCACCAGATGGTCCAGAGTATATCTTCATATAATGGGATCTCGAGTACGGTTTTAACTCTGCGGGAACAAACAGCAGAGTATTAATAAAATGTCAATTAGTTTAATTTAGTCTCATATCTATTGAATATATATATTGGCACCTACATGGTTTTAATTTCATTTTAGGATTCCAGCTGCTATTGAACACAGAAAACTTTTAAACAAGTAAATTAAAAAAAATTGCAAAGACTAATAAATATGTCAAAGGATGGAAAGAAATAATTTTAAATGAAGATGACAAGAATCTTCACTGGTAACGTAAAAGCTTTTTGTGTATCTGAATTGTTAATGTCCTTGATTGTTTTGTCTCTGACATTAAAATTAGTATTATACTAATCAAAAATAAATTTCATTATCAATATGATCTTCAAATTTTCCTAAAATCAGTTTTTCTCTCCCTCTCTACTCCCTGCTTTCAGACTCCTAAAATTTTTTACTTCATGGGCAGATTTTTGTATACCTCGTACTTAGCTGATTCCTCTGAAATACACTGTTAAATCCTAGATTGAAAGTCACTGGTTTACATAGTATTCTGAATGACACTTTTCTTAAAGGAATCTCAAGGAAATTCAACAGTTATAATAAACCCTCTTTGAGTTTTTCCCAGGACTGTATTTGACCCTCTTTCAAACACAGGATATCTGAAGGGTCAGGCTGAGACAGGGTGATGAGGGCAAATATACGAAACTAAAATTAACTTCCTCTGTAGTACTGGATCTGTCTGGTGTGAAATAACTTTCTTCACACCAGCGTGTATATTGCTGTGTTTTGGATTTCTGACTAAAACAATGTTGGTAACACACCAGTGTTTTAGCTCTTGCTGAACAGTGTTTGCTGTGCCGAGGCTTTTCCTGTTTCTTACTCTGCCATGTTGCAATGATCAGCCTGGGAGTGGGCCAGAAGTTGGGAGGGACACAGCTGGGACAGCTGACCTAAACTAACCAAAGGGATGTGCTTTACCACATAACCTCATGCTCAGCAATAAAAACTGGAGAGTGTGTGTGAGTTGTCTTCCAAGTCAGCTGTTCCTTGGAGACTGGTAGAGCATCATTCTTGTTGTGGGAGGTTGAAATTGCCTTTGTATCACTTGGGTTTTCCCCTCTTGCCTTCTCTAGAACCTTGAATGAATTTTCTTGTTTTTACTACTCCTATTTTCTCCCCCATCCTGCTAGGGACAGGTGTGAGTGAGAATCTGGGTGGGTGCTTTGTTGCTGGCTGGGGTCCACCCGCCACAGATGTTCATCAGTTGCAGCAAGGGCTGCAAAATCCCTCTGGGAAGGGAGTCAGTGTTTGATGATTAGTCAGGGCTGAGCTCAAAACTACTGCAAATGTGATATAACTACCTGAGTCCGCTGGGCTATATGTACCTGCAGCATTAATGTTAAGTTATATCTACTGAGTTGCAAGGCCGTTTTGTTATCTGATACGTGCTGGCTGTCACAATCTGCAGAGTGGGCTTGATAAAGCTGCATTGCTACTAAGAAGAGCTAATATGGTTATGTTTGATGTAGGACTAAGCTGTTGTATGTTGTGCTCTGCGTGTGCCTCCTTTCATCAGAGTTCATGGTGCACAGCTCTCATTTTAGGGTTTGAGATAACCTAGGATTTGTTACACTGAAGTTCCAAAATTTGCACTGTGCCTCACTCTCACTGAGGTGTGAAAAATGACTATGTCAATGGTGATTGAACTCTGAGTAAAGAATAAGCTCAGATCTGTGCTTAAATTATAAACTGGTCTTAAACTTTTGCTTAAAACTAGGAATGCCTACACAGGTAGATGTCAGAAATGACTGCATTAAAGAAAGAGTATTAAGACTATTTCAGGATTACTTAACTTTTTGTCCATGCTGCAGCATGGAGTTCAAGCCCTGAACACTTCTCCAAAAGTTCAGCAAAGAACATCCACAGCTGTGTCCTATGCAGGAAAACTCCCACATTTCAACTTAACATTCTGTGCCAGAAGAATCTAACCTCCTGTCCTTGTAGTGGATGCTAGAGTTATGTAGATAACCCTCTCTTGCCAGGCTCCATCTTTTTTTATTTTAATACTTTTCTGTGAGGACAAAATACGCAATTTCACACTCTCTGGCTACAGTAATTTCCTTTAGGGAAGGATGAAGTACTGGGGTGAGCACAGCTTCTGCTGCATTATCTGAGGCAAAGCATGCACAGTACATAGATGTTAACATGTACAGATGTTAACAGAAGGGACTTTGGTCCCCTTATTCCCTCCAACTCTTTTTCCAAGAAGAAAATCATTCCTCTCTTTCAGACATACTGTGCTTTTTGAAACCAAGGCACTCCATTTAATTCTTTTTTCTTGGAACTCATGTACTTTATCTCTAGATGAGAGACCGTGTGCTTGTACTCCTATTAAACCCTATATTGATATTTTTTTAGAACCCAGATTTGTTTGTAGTGGGACATTGCACTGGAATTGCTGATGTCACTAAATTCCTGTGTTTATTCCTGGGATAGTTTTGTTTATTTGTATGATCTGGATCCTGCGTACTACCAACAACTGTCTGCAGCCAGACTGGCTGCAGAAAGGTAGATTAAATTTTCACTGACAAGTGGATCATGGAGGCTTACTTCAATTACTTTTTGTAGGATGTTCTGATGCAGAACAGAGCTCCTTTGCAGTTGGGGTTGTAGAAACGTGCAGCAAAGGATGGTGCTTGCTCTGAAGAGTTTACAGTATAAATAGACAACAGAGTGGTGAGGGAAATCTTGCTCAGAGACTTGCCTAGAGTCACACTGCAGGGAAGAGCTGGGAATAGTATCTAGGTCTCCTGATTCCCCAAGTCTGTTTCTTTATTTACTAGGCCATGTTGTCTCCCTCCATTTAATTCCCTTCTCCTTTTCTTTATTCTACTGGATAAAATTTGTCAGCACAGGTTCCCATATGCAAATAAGCACTCATTTAAATGAGAAAAAGACCCCACAAAATCAACTTTCTGGTAAAACACCCCTTCTAAAGATTTGTTACAGTGCTCTTTGAATACAGCAAACATTCAAAAGGGAAGCAGTATTCATGACTGTCTTTAGCATATTTGTACAGGGAATTTGAATGTATTTTTGCTCATCATCTTTGAAGGAGTGGCAAGCCTAAGATGACATGCAGCTTGACCTGTATGGAATATTTGTACATGTATGTTTACTAGGTACTTGTCATGTCTGGGGTAAAGGAAAAGAGTTGCATCGGGATGAAAGGAGGAGATGTCTTTCAACATTTCTTGCTATTCCTTTTAATTTCAGGTCATGACTAACATCAGTGTGAAGAATTTTCCTTACGTACAAACCTAATTGCTATGGTATCTCCAGATGTCTCCTGGAATTGCTCTTAATCTCTACTGTAAGACTATATTTATTTATTTCTTTATTTCAAAACAAGGTGAGATTTAAGCAGCATTAAGTAAAATTGCTAGGTCACAAAACACATGCTTGAATACTGGGCATTCCTCATAATTCCCAAGCCTTTTCTGCTTGTTTAGTTATCTATAGTAGTGCAAATAAATACCACATTCATGCCCAGGTTGTTCTATAATCTGTGGATCTTGTAAGTAGTGGGCACACAGGGCTGCAAATCAAGCTCCTTGGATTCTCCTCACTGGAAAAGGTTTTGTTGGTGATTTTTGCAGAGGGTGCTTAGGGTGGCACTTTTAATGCGTACAATAAACCCACAATAGTTTTGTGATATTTTCTTTGATTTCTTCTGAATTTTGAGTAAGCAGAAGCCTGAATGTAACTAAAACAACTTCAGAGTATTGTTCTTAGATCACTTTCCCAGCAGGTGCTGAGCACACCTGTAAAGTGGGTTGTGACAGCAATGAGCTTCCTTCCCACTTCACACAAGTCCCACGATTTGCAAGACAGGGTCCATAAACCCCACTGAATGCCTTATTCCTACAACCCCTTACTCCTATATGATATTAGTTGAATTATGCATTTGAGAGAGGACTCCTGTGAGCCACCAGGAGTGAAATAATTCTAGGGCTCAGACACTTCTTTCAAATTCTCAGATATTTCTCTCATTTTTCTCATATATTTGTGAGAGAAAAACAGGGAGTTACTCTGGTGGGAAAGCCTACTGATCAGAAAGATGATTTCACAGCTATCTCATTAGATATCTGAGTTCAGTCCTGTGTCTTCCCTCAGATTAGTAATGCTACCCAGGACAAGTCAGCTTCCCAGTCATATTCAACAGTTCCCCCTGTTGCAAAATAGGGAATAACAACCACCCTTTGCCTTGTTTGATTAAAAAGCAAGTTCTGCAGGCAAGATAGGATTCTTTATTATGCATATGAACAACATCTGGCCTAGTGTGCCAGGTGCACAAATCATTTATTTATGTAATTAGTTAAAACCGTGAGCTAAGCTGTGATAACAAATCCATGTAGACACTCTTAGTCCTGGATGAATATAAGGTAAGTAGGGTAAATTCTTTCTTTTAAAAGCTTAGTGCGTATTACCTCACATTTGCTACAGGGTAAATACACGTGAGTTGTCCCAGCTGAGCTGACACAGGATCATTTGTTACTCCTTCATATTCACATGCTTGAGCCTTTATACACATGACTTTTAATGCTTTCTAATAAAGTAAGGGATATTAATTGTACTGGACTCAACTTTGGAAGAAAACTCAAACCTCTTGCTTAGGCAATGTCTGTTATTGCTCCTGGAATACTCCACAGGTAAAGAAATTGCAGGAAACTCAGCTCTCCAGAGGAACTTTCGCTCCCTGGTCAATTAAATGTCAACTGAATAGACAGAAATTTGGGAAACTAAGAGCTGACAATCAGTACAAGGACTGCTTTTCATGAACTGGTAAATGGATACATGTTCATTTACCTTCTGGTGCACAGCATGGTCAAACAGGTTATTTCAGACCATCTGTGTTTTGCATTAACTTGTTTGTCTTCAAATTAGAATGTAACAGGAGAGATGAGCTTTCACATCCAGCTACAGAACTCAACTGGGATCTAGCGAGCAACAATGTCATTTTCCAGAGATTATGGTACCTTCTATATTTCAGCTCAGAGATAGATACATGTGCTGTAGGTAAAGCACATAACAGAACTGGTTAGACCAAGGGCCAGGCAAGCTCATGACAAAAAAAACCAAAAAACCCAAGGTATGCAGAACTGGTATGATTTTCCAGATAAGTAGTAGAATAAGTAACCATATCACGTCAGATATGCATCTGCATCAAATTCTTCTTTAAGTTACATGATATAAATCTAGAAAAAACCATTAATTTTTACTGGATTCACACCAGCAAAATGGCTGACATGTAACATCAAGCACAAGGGCACAGTAGGAGTAGTAAATACTTGCTCTCATTCTAGAAATGCAGTAATAGCAGATACGTGCTACATGTAACATTTCTCCACCTTTATATTCTCTATTTCAGGTTAAATACGCCTTTAATGAAATTGAATCATTATTTTTCACTTGTACTTCTTTCTCCCCCTGTGTATTAATCTGTAAGGTGGTAGCAGTTTTTAACTTGTTTTTTTCCCAGTGTTTTTTTTTTCCTTTTAGTTGTTTTGACTTGTCAGCCAACATTAAGTGGGACTGACTTTTCTTTGTATCTTTACTGACAAATCTGTATTAGTAACAACATCAATACTGTATTAAACCTGAACTATGGGAATAATTTGTAATCACACTAAAATTAGTAATGTCGCATATCACATGGCAAGACACAGGGTAGAGAAGTAGAACTACAATTAGCTTGGGTTATTATTACCTTATTAAGGCCATTTAAATAGGCTGTAATTCTGGGAATTTAAAGGTCTTTTTGATTTATTCAGTTTAGTTTCTTATGTGTTTAGAAAACTAATTAAAGAACAAACAACATGGCTATATAATTCCTAATGGCAAATATGTGTGAAGGGGCTGCCCATTCTGAAACCCAACAGAATAATGAACATTGTTATAATTTTCAACATTGAACATTGCTTCCTCTTAAAAATTATTATTTTTCCATTGCATTAAAATGGTTTAATCCAATTTTGCTCTTAATATTTTGAAAGGGATTTCCTATGAATATTTCTCCCTAGGCTTGAAAGGTTCAACCATCTCTAGTTTGTTTGAGCTTTCAGAAAAATGAACAAAATAAATAAACACAGGGAAAAATAATAATCTCTGAAATAACCTTTAATCCTCATGAATGACCTACAATTTGTTCACAAAGTAATGGTTGTCAATTGTTTAATTTTTCCACGAAGCCTTAGAGATAGCAATTCTTCTTCACTGCCTACTAAATGATATATTTAAGCCTTAAAAAAATGCTGGTGTACCTTCAGCTTCAAGAGTTTTGAGCACCTTCGAAAATGTAAATCAGCTTTAAAGACTTTGTTGAATAGGGATGTTTACTCTCTCTTGAGTATTTTGCAGAACTGGACCATAGCTGTTTAATCCAGTTCTGATTTGAATCCTTCTAGAAGACGGACGGTGACAAATTTTGATCCAGAGAACACAGGGCATGTCTGTGGAGTGTGATTGCTTGCAGGTGAGGGAAAAGAACTGCAGACAAGTGACATTTGTGTCTAATATATACAGAATTCTAAAAGAGATAAGTGTAGCCATGACAAGAAAATGAACATCGTGATTTTACATAAAACCCCATAATTTTCATTTTGACCACCAATGGCTAAATGTGCCTGTTGCTCCAGATCAAGTCTTACACTACCATGTACAACAAACTCCTAGGTGTTTTACAGCCTCAAGAATCAAAGTCACGTGAATCCTATTTTCTTCACCACATAGATGTTTATATGAAGTCTTCCTCTCTAAAGGATCCAAGCGGCAAATGAACAGTTTATGAATGCTGTAGTTTCCTAAGAAGGAGAATCTCTGACAGTATCAATCAACATTTTTATTCTGTGATTTTGGTTTAAAACTAAATTTATCCATTTCGAAATGTTTCCCAAATTCTTTGGGGCTCTGTGGTATTTAAAGGTCATGCATCTCTTTCAAAAAAGAAGAAAAAAATAAAAATTAAAGATCCAATTTTTCTTTCAAAACTAATAAAAATAAAAGTATAATTATAGATTTTAGAGGTTATCCCACTGTTGAGTTAACTTACCTTCCACTTAACTTTAAGGGTCTTCTAGAATCATAGACATTAAGGGTGCAAATGATGGGTCTTGTCAATCCAATCCACTGCACTACAAATATATAGTCAATATCCAGTATGAGCCCATTCATTACAAAACACCTGATGCTAACTTGGTCAAATACTCATGTGAACTTTCATTTCTTTCTGGAAAGGGAGAAACAAAGTCAGTCTCCATGCTGGGATGTTATGGAGTGTGTGGTAAAGATCTCAAGATCTTCTCATCCAGATGGTATTCCAAGAAGCTGGTTGAGCACCTGACTCCATTCTGCTTTTGCCAGAGACAGAGACCTGTTACTAAAATAAGTAATTTTTCAGTGTGTTATCTAGAATATGGTGTTCCTTCAAAGCTCAGTATTCTGGCACTAGTGTCAGACATAATTGGCAGGGAAGAAGTGGATGCCACTTGTGCATCACCAGCAGCATTTCCCACAAAGTTGTGGGATGTCACTGCAGCTCTTATTCAGAAAACAACTCTCCCAGCTTGTCCAGGGAGAACTGACAAGGTTATCACCAGAGGCGGGTTGCTAGAGGCTGCAGCTGACAACAAAAATGAGGGTATGTGAACATTAATATCCAAAGAGACAGCTACCTGCTGGAAGCACTTGCCTGGAAGAGGTGCAGGGACTGTATAAATATAACCCTCTCTTCGTCTCATCCCAGGAAGTTTTGAGGCCAACCCAAATCTGGGATCTAAAATCCCAGATAGCTGGGATCTAAGAGGCAACAACAGGGATTGTCCTTTTGTTGTTGTGCTCTTAATAAATTCTCCATGTGGAAACGTGTTAACCCTGGCTGTGGTTTCCATGGCTGCTTATATGCAAGACCTCCACCAGCAAATCAATCCTTACATTGTAATGGCACTCGCTTGACAAGGTGTGTTTGGCTTAGTGCACTGCTGCTATTTGTTCTGTGTGCAGCGTCACAGAGGGATGTGATGTGTGAGAAAACCAGGCAGAGGAGCTCACTGATATGCACAAAGGACAGTGAGAGCAGGCTCTGCAACAGGGTGGTGAGGTGGAGAAGGACTCTGTTGCCCTCAGTGCTTTGCGACATACTGAAGATACCCAATGAAAATTTGTTTAAAAAACAATAAAAATAAAGATGGTCGCTTCTGAGCGTATCTCTTGTAAATACTTTTCATTATTGTGCTCTTTGATGATGTGCCTCTGATTTTATTTGCTCAGACATCTGGGTTTCCCAATTAAGGAGCAGATTACAATCTGGGTTAAGGAGCAGATTACAATCTTGGAGGGCTATGGGCTCACAGATTTGGCTACTGTCTTCTTAACATCTTAGAGCACTGCCCTGAAAAATACTGTGTGCAGAAGATTTTCTGACCCAGCAGGCAGGACCCTAGGTTAGGTTTCCCTGAAGCATTGTCTCTCTAATGTTTCTTGCTTGATCTGACAAGTGGAGGAGCAAACAGAAGAGGAGAGAGTTCTTGTCTGGAAAAGTGAAGTCCACCACCCAACTGGTTCGGCCCCAAACTGGCAGTGCGGATGAATACTCCTACTTCTGCCCCCTCAGTTTGATTGCTGCCTCTGGATTACTCAGAGAGGAGCTCTGAAGGTTTTGCAGCAGCCTGGGCACAAAGGCTGGGAGAGTTCCTGCTCTCTCTGCTAGTCCAGAATAAAGACATCCAGAGAGAAATTAAAGCAGAATTTAATCTAATTTAGTTTTTCTTATTTTTTTAGTTCACTTTTTAAATGTTTGTTTTATTTATTTATTTATTTAAATATGACTCCTAGCATGAAGCTGGACTCCATTGCTTGACCTCTGAGCTTTCTGTACTCTAAGTTTAACTGAGGAAGTTCAGAGCTCCGGAAATGCCTACCCCAGCCTTGGGCTATTTCATGCAAAAAAAGACATTGAAGCGCAGAGAAAAATTAGCCGAGATAAGGACAGTAATGTCTCAATGCTCATTTTGCCTACAAACATTTTCTTAAATAAAAGGAGAGCAGCAAAGCATATACCTTAAGACTCTTTTCTGTCAAAACTTTTAGGCCAGCTTCTCTGCCTAGTCACAGGGAATTCTGAGACTTTCTTGCTTCTATTTACGTCCTGGTACAACATTCCTTCTTGCAGACTCAGATTCAGCTGCACATGCACTGTGTAAAAATTTCCTAACTTGAGAAACGAAAACTAAGCTAGCTCACCTGAAAGAAACCTGAAGCACAGGTATAAGGCTTGTTCTTTATGAAGTGACCTTCTTGGAAATAGATCTTTTTTATTTTATTTTTGCCCAAGTTTCAAATTAAAAGAAAAAAGAGGAAAAAACCAAAAATAAACAAGCAAAAAAAAAAAAGAGGAAAGAGAAAGAAAGAAAGAAAGAAAGAAAGAAAGAAAGAAAGAAAGAAAGAAAGAAAGAAAGAAAGAAAACAAAACCAATCTAGAACCAAGACTAGAATCAGTGGACCAAGACCACCTTCAGGTAGTGATGTCAAAGACAGCACAAATGAGAAGTTTTTTCAGATGACAGAATCCCTTCTCCAGTCCTCTCTGACCACATTCCTTACCTGATGTGAAACTGTGGATTATATTGGTCGCCTCTGCCCTTTCAGTATCAAGGCTTGGTTACTTTCCTGCATCAGAAGCAGGCTTCAAGCCACCTCTGATCACAGTTGATTGGAACCAGGTGACATCTGATCGTACAGAATGCCAAGGCTGTTTCTCTGAGGCTTTAAGAGACACCTCCAGATATGCTTACAACTTTCAGGGTTTTTCTCTGTGGATAGAATTGAAAAAAAAACCCAAATAAATGCCTTTTTGTAGAAGTTGACCAGGCCAGCTTCAAATATGGGTTGCTTGGCTTGTCTTACAGAGGCATTAGGTTTAAAGCAGCACTGCAGAAGAGCTAATAAGCTTTGTTAATACATCTACACCTCATCCAGGAAACTCAGAGGACAGAGAGGGTAAGCACCCATCTGTCTGCAAAAGACTGTATAGACTTCCACTGAGTCATGAGCTGGACTTTGTTAATGTGTAATGAAATTAATTAAAACTTCTCCCTTCCCCCAATATTGGTTAAATATTATGACTCACTTCGTTTCCTTCTGAGCATAATAAAACTTGACAGGATTGGAGAAGGCGGGAGATGTAGAGGAAGGAGGGGATGTGAGATGTTTCTTCCTCTTTGTGTCTATCTGGCTTTTCAGTGCAAAGTCACATTCTGTCATGTTACATACACACCAAAATATTTAGAAATACACAGGGCAAAGATCAGCTTGCAAGCATGAGTTCATGAACTCTGCCAGAGCACAGATCTCTCTGCCAGAGCAGCACAGCATCCTAGAGGCAAGTCAAATGAAAACAGTCAGAACAATACACTCAGGTAACAGAAAAGGAAATTGTACTGCCAGGACCAATCCTGAACAAAATATATTTTGGCATATATTGAGACCTTGACAAAAGGAAGCCTTCAAGGTTACCACCAGAGTTGACTTAATTTTTTTTATCTACCTTTTTATTATTTTTTTTTAAAGGAGAAGGAGTGTTTAATTATCAGTTCTCAAGCAAACAGTGGTTCGGCAAAATGTCAGATCTCCAGCTGAGACGCCACCAGTTTGTGCTTGGGATTGTGTGCCAGGCGGCTGTATGGACAGGCGAAGACCTCCGACTGTTCGCTGAATGAATTTCCACTCGTGCCTCTCGACATTGATTGAAAGCGAAGGCTGCTGTTGGAGCCCTCAGGCTGTCTTAAGAAATCCATCCCTCCCCATGCTGGATCCTTGATGAGTGTAACTCCAGCTTCAAGAGAGACCGGGTGAAGTGGAAGGAATTTAACCCTTCTGACCCCTGGAAGCAAAGCGCTGTCAATGGTTTGGGCTGATACTTAAAGCAAAAGAAGAGAAAGGAAAGAGAATAATGAAATAAGAAGAGGCCAAGAAATTTTTTCTTTTATTTCCCTCACCTTTCTTCTTTTGTAAGAAATAAGACATCAGCACAGAATGCATTGTAAGACATTCTTCTGTTTTCTAAGCTTAGCTTCTCTGAATCCATTTTAATATCCAAACCAGAAAGAAGGGTAAGAACAAACCCATGAATTTGGCGTGAAGAGTTAACTACAGTCTTCTCCAAAGGAAGACAAGTTGAACTAGATATACTTTGGTGTAAATATACCTTAGAGCTCTCTGTGATAGTACTGCCTGAACTGTTTGTAGTCTCTGAGATTAAAATTTGTGTGATTCTTTGGCCGTGCAATTCCATTTGCCAAACACTGAATTTGAATTACATACAGTGCCACAGGGCTAATCTATGTTCTAACAGATACACCTGACTGCAGAGCTATAAATGGGTGTTGTCCTATTAGTGTCACCATTCCATTCTTTGCAGGAATGTAGCCCATGAAATACAACCAAAAGTTTGTTAGTCACAATAAGCATTTTGATTCACTTTTTATCAGGCAGTGCATCATTTCTCCTAGAACATTAGCATTATATTTTTAATACTGGGAATGAATTGCTATGAGAGTCAAAAGACACTTCAGCCTACATCAACCGATTAAAGTTCTATGTTGTTCTTTTTGTCTTGGCTTTGTCCTTCTTTCTTTCTTTCTTTCTTTTCTTTCTTTCTTTCTTTCTTTCTTTCTTTCTTTCTTTCTTTCTTTCTTTCTTTCTTTCTTTCTTTCTTTCTTTCTTTCTTTCTTTCTTTCTTTCTTTCTTTCTTTCTTTCTTTCTTTCTTTCTTTCTTTCTTTCTTTCTTTCTTTTTCTTCTTTCTTTCTCTGTATTCTCCTGCCTTGTATTTCAGGGGCCATATTTTGACTCAGTGGTTGTATATCATGTACCACAGTGAGGTTCTGATACATCACTAGGAGTATTACATTATCTGCAGTAAAACCTGCAAACAAACCAAGGAAATCACTGCCATTGCAGACCCCAGACACATTAGGTAAAAAAAAAAAAGTGAAACATTAAGCAAAAACTCCCCTATGTAGTAAAGAAAAAACCACACTACATTATCAAATCATATAAAATAAATAAGAAATCTACACATCTGTCTTGTTGCTAAGGGTAATCAAAACCAGCAGTGATTATCTTGGGATTTTATTTAAAATTTTCTTCCAGATTCCTGACTTAAGCGTACCTTTCTAAACCAAGATACATAAAGATGTTTTCCTTTGTGCCTTTGGATTTTTGTAAAAATTTTTCACATAATAAAATTCCATTTTACTTTAATCTAAACCTAAAATGCAAATAATACACAATGTTCAAAAGAAAAAAAAAAATATTTAGGACAGCAAAGCAAGTGAGTTAATTGATTGTGTGTTATTTTTGGGTTTAAATTTCATTAAGTTTCAAAAAAAATTTCTTATCTTTTGAAAGAATAATTTTTATTTGTCTCTCTCAGAAAGGAAAAGCAGGAAAGTCATATCAAAGTGAACATTATCAGTCAAATGGAAAGTTTTCTGTGCAAATAGCCTTTCAGTATAATACTAAACCAACCCCATTTGCTTCATTGGTTGATGGCTCTAATTAATGTTCCTGCAACATGTGGAGCTTAAATACTCCCTACTGAAATTAATGAAACTCCTGCTATTGGCTTGCCTGCTGGATTGGTCCCTAGAACAGGATGAAGAAGAGAGGAGAGACTCCAGCCTTGGTTTCTGTCCCTGACATCCATGAAATAGTTTGAAATTCCGATGCTACCCTCGGCCTCCGGGTCTTCAGTTTCTGGTCATACATTAAAGCCAAGAAGCTTCTCAAAAATAGAGAAACTTCTGCATATGGGATGGAGAAGTTCTCGTGCTGTTATCCAGTGGTGAAAGATGGTCTTCAATAAAATCTGCATAAAATCACTGAGCCTTCCTCTCCTACCAGGGGGCTCACCCACCCTGTGTTCTCCTCTGCTACGAAGAGACATATCCAAGACATTAGGCAGACAGATTGTTCATCGTCCTGAAGCAATGTTTGAAATAAATTATTCCCTTCCTGCATCCCAGTCTCCTGCACAGGACATGGCTGCTCCTCCCCTCGGGTGCTCACCTTGCGTAAATCCATGCAGTGGTTTCTGGCTGTGGTATCTACCCCAGAAATGTCTCAGTTTCTTATTCAAATTCCAAAATACATGTGCAGCCCTTGCCACTGGAGCTCCCACCCTGGGTAGTACCTCATGCTCCCCATGTGCACTTGGGGAGGACACAGAGAGTGTGTAATCTCCCACCTGGGGACCCTCTCAGTCCACCCAGCACAGCTCGAGGAGCAGGGAAGTTGCACTCTGTCAGGGTACAGGAATGGAGATTTTGGGCTCGTGGAGAATGTCATAGCCAGTGAGAGATCAGAAGAGAGGTGTGTGGTAGAACACCTCTCGCCTCCCTTAAAAGAAGTGAGCCATACGCATTTAATTCAAAGAAGAGATGTATGAGACTGCCCCTGATGCAGGGTCCTGGCTACCAGATATCAGATGATTGAAGCAGCTACCTGCAGTCCTGATCAGGAGCTTGAGTTTGACATACGGCCAAGATTTTCTGACAAACCTCAGTATTCAGTGTAGGGTTTTTTTCTCCTTTCTCATCCCTTGACTTTTCTTTGTGAAAGCACTCTTTGAGGTGCCTTATACTTTTATTTCATCGTACAGAACAGCTGAGGTGCCCTAGAGGTCCAATAGTCTGTTCTTTGAGGCAGGGACTGTTAAGCTACCTTTCTTTTTTTCCAGCACCTTCCATATTACGTGATTTAAATGGCAGGTAAAAGGCCAGTGTTGTAAGGCTAATACCTGAAAGTAATTAGTATACACAAGTCATCTGAATTTGTTTAAAGAATTAATATTCATCATAACTGCAACTCACACTTTCTACCAGTTTTCCCCTCTATAGCTGGAAAATATCAAAGGCTTGCTCTTGCATAAAGCATACCAGAATACATATTTCAAAAAGTTTCTTACATATTTTTTTCTTGGAGAAATTAATTTATCTGTTAAAAAAAAGAACAAGAAGTAACTTGTAAATTCATCGCTGGTATTTGTTTGGACTCTTAGGAAACTGGACTATCTACATTGCAATATGACCCTGTGCATTTGCTGTCTGTGACCCCCCAGGACACATAAAACAAATACCTGTCTCGTTCAGACTGGTATTTCACCTCATGCGAAAAATTTAGCTTGTGAATTTTTGCCTGCTGAAAACGGGATTTTGCAATGTTGAATGAAAAAAACCATTCAGGCAGAGTCTACTTCAATGCCGGATGCTAAAGTGAAGCACCTTGCCCAGCTGGATTGAGACATAAATGCATCACCGGTTTAGTCACACAATTGTCTGCTGGAAGTTACTGAAAAGCAAGGAGAGATGGCAGGAGGCTGTATAAGCAGGCACACTTCTGAGCTCAGGTTTATAAGGCCTTTTTAGGAATGCAGTAGCTAACTTTTTTTTTCCTTCTGGTTTAGAAATGACTTGAGCCTTCTGGCTCAAGTGTGATTTCCAAAGTATAATGAAGAAATATCTGTAGAGGTAGTCCTGTAAATGCAAACTCCTGTTATATGTTTACTCACATCAGCAACATTATTCCTCCAAATAGCTTTAGATGAGACAAATATGGCCTAACTCCAGTATAAAAGCTCTGTGAATGTTCTCTTAATTTAGTGCTGTTATAGCCTGTAAAAAGGGTCAGAAAACCCCTGAAATTTGGAAAATGGCCACATGGATTCTTGGATGGGGCTTGGAGCAACCTGATCTAGTGGAAGGTGACCCAGCCCATGGGAGCGGGCTGGAATGGGATGATCTTTAAGGTCCCTTCCAAACCATTCTATAATTCTATGATTCCTCAGCGTTAGTAGCTGACCCTACAGTGCTCATTTTGGAAAAAGAGGTTTTAGAAACTTCAGTAGAAGTTTGGGACTGTAATGCATCAAGTAAATTGGAGCACTGTCCTGCCTGCATCTCATAGGACTGCAGGAATATTTCAGATAAATCATGCAAGGGTTTTTGAATCTTCCATTGTAAATAAGTGGTACTGTTGTGCATGGCATGCTGTTACAAAGTGAAGCCTGTTACATCTGTTACAGAAGCTCTCATTGTTAGCACTGTGCATGACAAATTTTTTATCAGAATCATAGAGTTATTAAGGTTGGAAAAGACCTCTAAGACCATTGAGTTCAATCATTTACCCAGCAGTGCCAGGTTCACCACCGATTGTGACTCTAAGCACCACATCCACATATTTTTTGAACACTCCCAGGGGATGGTGATACCACCACTTCTCTGGGCAGTCTGATCCAGTGCCTGTCCACCCTTTCAGTGAAGTTTTTCCTAATATCCAATCTAAATCTTCCTTGGTGCAACTTGAGAAGATCTCCTCTTGTCCTATTGCTTGTTATGTGGGCAAAGAGATTGACTCCCACCTGTCTACTACATCCTTTCAGATAACTGTAGATAGCAGGGATGTCTCTCTTAAGCTAAGTCTGAAACTAAAGATGAATGCTCTGCACTACCCTGATGAAGAAACTGAGAGAGTAATATTTATGTTCTGTGTGTTATCTCTCATTTTTTCATTGGTCATCTCCAGGAATAATCTGATTTTATACTTTTTAAGTGCCTATGAAGTAATCAAAGACGTAATAAAATGCCAATCACTTCATTTGTCTTCTCTCCAGGGTGAACAGGCATCATCTTCATCAGACTCTCTGTGTTCATGCTGTTCTGCACATCCTTGACCATTTGGGTGGTGTTTTGTTACACTCTGATGTAGCCATGTCTCTCGTGTCCTGGGGAGCAGAACTCTCTAGAGATGTGTCAGCAGTGCTGAGCAGAGAACGATCTCCTTCCTCAACCCACTGGCAGTGCTCTGTCTAATGTAACCCGGGATACTGTTGACCTTCTTTGCTGCAAGAGCACATTTTTGTCTCATGGTCAACCAGCTGATCATACCCACCCCACATCCTATTTTGCCACGATGTTTGCTACCTCCAACTGCCCAATAAAATATAATTACATAATGCAACTATAATAAGAAAAGCATAGAGACAACTGTAATTAGCAAAATTATATCAATATTTTCTTCGCCTGTCAGGAAACCAGACAGAGACAGAACAATATGCCATGGGAGCGACGTGGTCCTCCTTCCTCTGGGGAACAGGGGTCCAGGGCTGCCAGCCCGAGCACCGCGGTTGCCTCCCATGTTTGTTTTCCATAAGGGGAAGGAAGTGTTTGCTGATCTGCTGTGCCTGTGTTTAAACTGACTTTAGGAGCCTAATTGCCTGGTGTTTTCTATTGTGTATTTGCTTGCTGTCTTGACTTGGTTTGGACTGGAGTGTGTTTGTTCTGAGTGATTTTGGAGTTTGTTTGCTTTAAGGGAAGGCAGGGATTTAACTAGATGGAAACTTATGTTGTGACTGCGCCAGCCGCTTCAAACAAGGAGTGTCTCTGCTCTCCAGACATCACTTTCTCTGGAGCTTTGTCTGTTTTTTCCTGTAGAGAGGCAAGGATATCTCGTGCAGAAAGGGGTCACCACTTATTTCCCTGTTACAGGTCCATTGCATAATAATTCTCTAGGAAGAAACAAGAAAATTCTCTGTAAGATAATGTTTAAACAATTCCTCCATGTGTTTCTGTCTTTTTTTTTTTCCCCAAACAACAAACTGCTTCAAGTAATTTGTTATTTTTCAACATAAGCACCTGTAAAACTAAGCAAACTGCCACAAATTTATTTTCTGTGAGAAATGTGGAAATTAGAATTGACAAACATGATATTTAGGGTTAGTTATATATAGTCTAAAGGTTTATATCAGCATCTTGCCTGTCAGGGTAGGGAAGACTACAGTTTTTAAGAAAAAAATTTCATTAGTAAAGCCCACAAACAAACAAATATAGACAAACAAACAACAACAACAAACCCCTCAGAACCCAACAAAACCTGGGCAAAAAAGCTGGCCAGTTTTTTGGAGGGATTGGAGAGAGGGCAGGGCAAGAAAGAAAGGAAGAAAAAGAAAGAAAAATCTCGGTTTGTATTTGCTCTTCTCATAAGCAGTAACATGTCAGGGAACTTTCAAAGTAAAACAAAATTAGAAACCAGAGATATTTTTATTGTTCTGAAAGTAACCTTAGCCCTATAATTTCTACACAGTGTATACTTCCACTGTTTTTTTTTCTGGGTCAGATGAAATAAGCATCCATTGCTGCAGTGTAGCCCTTTTCATTTTTAATTGTTTGTTTGCAGAAGTGCATTGTAAGTGAATAGACAGGAATATATTAAGCAAAGCACAGACCAAGGAGGTGAAAGAGGACCCCTAAACATTTTCACTGGAGAGAACTATAGGAAGGGAAGCATAAACTCTTGTTCCATCAGTGGGGAGATAATATGAATCCCTACTGTCACATTTGAAAGGACTGGGAAAAGGGATCCTTAAAACACGAGGACAGCTACGGCTGTTTGTCTGGAGGCTTGTGAAGAGAGGGATGTGATGATGTTTATTTGCAGTCTATCAGGCAGCCACTAGATGTCTCTGATTATTGCATACAGTTCCAGCACAATTCAGTCTCTGGTAAACAAAGGAGACAAAAGTGGATCTAAAGAGGTGTGGAAGTCATTTGATGTAGATCCTGACTTATATTTGTTGTTTTAGATAAACATCCTCCTTTTAAAATGATCCTGCATATTACAGAAATATAATTTTTTTGTATCCTCAAACTTCCTTTCATCAGAAAATATCCAAATGTTTCTTCTACTTGGGAGTTCTAGATTGTGTAAGCAAGTATTTTTTAAAATTTTTTTTTACAGTAAATGAATACATGGATAAGAATTCACATTGTCTCTATTATTTCAGTTTGATAGAATACAGCATTGTATACAGCACATTATATATTTGCCAATATGCCAGATAATGAACGAAATGTCTTTAATAAATACTAGCTGTTTTCACTGAAAATGTCTAAATAGTTTTCATGCACGTGCAATAAAGAGTTGAGAACGATATGCTGGCCAGATTCAGTTGAGTATACATCACCCACTGAAAATCTCCTGCAGCTGGAGATTTTGATTCAAAAGACAATACATAAGATATTTTTACTAAGTGCAGTAAAAAGGTGTTATAAACCAAGCCAAAGTAAACCCCTTTCAGCCCAGAGTACTGATGATAAGATACACTCATACACATATGCACGCAGAGCTATAAATTTTTTTTTTGTGTAAGTGTACAAATAAAAGGGCCAGCTCTTTGCTGCCTTTTTTATTGCAAAACAATTTATAGTGAGTTTCAGAAGGTGTGTAAAACAGAACTCCTTTGTAACTGAGCTTGATAAAGCCATATCATTTAAAAGAACGAAACCCAAACAAAGTAATGAATATAATGACATGTTAAATTACAGAGCTATTCAATCTGTAGCTGTCTTTTTGTGTCCCCTATTGGCCCAAACAGAAAGTGGTATCTGGAAAAGGAAGCAGACAGGTTTGGCACTTTGTAGAAATCTTCAGGTTTAGCTATTTACTTTTCTAAAAAAAATTCCCTCCAGAGCCGCTAGAACCTGATTCTGAGGACTCAGGTACCACCTTCAGCTTCACCAATTCCCTAATAATATTCTGAGGCAGGTTAAAACCTCTGGGATGCGCTAAATGTATCATTCCACAATTATAATGATCATTGGAATGGTTTACTCTTTGCCATTGTTGGCCACAAATTTTCCTCTGTGCTATGCCAACCACACTGAAGGAAGGCATCTCCCTAGCCCAGGCTGTGATTAAGTGTGCTGGGATGTCACACTAGAAAAGGACTTCTTGGTAGAGAGCAAAAGTGATAGAAATAGGAAGTGAGATTCTCAGGGAGATAAATGAGTAGGAGAGATTTATTGATGAAGCATAGATAGTGGTAAGAGTAGAAGTTAAAATAGCATAAAATGAGGTTCAAGGGAGCAAATTGAGGGAAGAGATTTGTACTACAGGGAAAAGCAGCAAATGAAAAGTGCATAGTCCTGAAGAAAGAGCATGAAAAACATGGGCAAGAAACAGAGACGTGAAGCTATAAACATCTCCTGCTCCTCCCATGTGGGCAACCCATTTTAGCAATCTACCTGCAGTGTCATTACTGGAAATGAAATTTAGTATTTACATGATGGATCTGAAAGGTGGTGGGCCACATGTATTCCTGCTGTAATCCCACTGGTGTCACCACAGACTGTGAAGTTCCTCTGGAGGCAACATGCCTGAATGTTACACCTGCAATTAATAAACCTCATCACATCTCAGCTCATCTCAGCCCCTCTTCTCTGATCAAAGACAGTGGTTCATGATAAACCAGACAGAACAGCTGGCTGGAGGCTTTTGTGCCTGCTCTTAGGAACCAGACTCATTGTCAAGATTTGCTACACTATTTAGCTAGTGTAAGTCTTACTCTCTTCCTCAATTTACACCTACAACAGATTTGACCCAGAGCTGTGAAATCGTATCTTGAACAGCCTTTGCTCTAGTTACTTAGTACAATCATAATTATTTATAGTGGTTTTAAATTCAGAGTGCTAGGAGCACAAGTGATTACATTTGCTTGGATGTGTCTGCAGATGAGGTTTGTAACACAATTGTAATGAACTTTGACGGAGAGAGTCTGAGCTAATTCTGCTCCATTGAAAGACAATCATTCAGTGCAGAACGAAAGTCATCCAAAGGGAAGGACGTCATCAAAACTGTAAATGTAAAGAGGATTGACTCTCATAAGAATAAAGTCAGATGGATAGACTGCAGTTTAGGTTACAAGAGCATAAACTTAACTATTTTTGCATTGGTGAAGCTCGAATCAGAGCTCATTGTTGCTCAACCAGATGCTAGATCTCATTCAAGATCAGGATATGATTCTTACCACTCAGTTAAATACTGATCACAGGTGTTCTTCAGGTACTGTACTTAAAAACAAATTACTCAAGGTACCCACGTCAGAGTTTTGAAGCTAGTGCAGTATGCAGTAGCTGGCAGGGCAAAACACTTAATCCTGGCTGATCCACTGGAATTATGATTAGGTGTCTGCCCTCTGTACTGGAAGCACAGCCCAGAGCTATGATCCCAGGGGTTACATCTGACAAAGAAAACTAAGTACCTGGAATAATAGAACACATTAACTATCTGAAATCTGCTAAGGACAGGGGTCCATCCACACAGGAACTAAATGCCTTAGTCTTTGATATAGGCAGGCAGATAAGGCACCAACACTTTTGTTTCAAAGTCAGAACTTGGAAAACTTATTTATTCAGAAGTCAACCAGAGCAGTCTGTGATCCCTTCTATTGCAGGTGTTAGACCATCATGGCTCCAACCACACATTCCTCTTCAGATGATACTTACAAGAAAATCCTACCTATATGAAGAAATTCACTGTAACAGTTGATTATTCTTAGTTAAACCAAGACAAATGGGAGAGACATTAAACCTAATTATGAATATTCAACCTGGTAACAACGTCATCCACACAGGAAAAATAAATCTCACCAGAAACTGAACGCGAGAGATTGTTTCTGGTCTCCGTGATTCCCAGGCATCTGGGTTATGTAGAAATAATTAAGATAAGAAGTTGGCCTTCTATCCACCAGCCATCGCAATAATAATGTGAAAGTTACCTCTATTCCTACCTTGTCTGACCAGTGAGTTCCTTCAAAATCTGCTGTTTTCTAGCCTGGTCATGCTTTCAGAGAAACCACATTCAAATCCAAGTGCAAAACTCAACTCTACCTCAATAATTTCTTCACATAAGTACCTGTAGAGAAACAGACATAGATGCAGCTCAGCAAATAAAGCAATTTCCCTCCTCTGGGGAAGAAGAAAAAGAAAAAGATTATAGCTGTCCTGTCTAATCTGAAATATTTGAGACATACTGAATTCCTGCACTGATGAGACCTATGATTTCCACGAGAAAATGAGACATATAGGTTCCCTCTGGGAAGGTGTTCGACTTTAGCAGAAACATGCATGTTCCCCCAGGCTGGGATGCAACTGGAAATGTACCATCGATCCGTAAACTGACTGATTTCTTATTCTGCTTGCCATGCACAGTGTTATCACCGAAGAAGCTGTTCCGCATTTAAAGCAAGGAGCAACTGCAGACCAGCTCTGGTGGGGGGTCATGAGTGTATCTGTTATCCTAGATGCCATATTTCAGGAAAGGAGAGAAGATTAGTGCCTTTCAGAAGCTTCCAGCTGCCTATGCTGTACTAATTTCAACATATTTTTTGGGTCCAGCAATCCTATGCCCTCTCCCAGCTTTTAATTGGCCATGATGATAAGTCAAAGATCCCAGATTCTCCCCTCCATCCCCTGTCTACTCTGTAGATTCCAAATGGAGGAAGAAACAAAACTCTCACAACTCAATTTAAACAGGAAAGCCCAAGCTGATGTCCAGGTGAGGCATCAGGGGCAGCTTGACAATCCTCTGCGTTAAGAAAACATGAAGAGGGGGAAAGTAAAAACTACAGGAGAACGTGAAGTATTGCACAGTGGCACATACCTCACACCTGGGCTGGTCCTTCAGTGGTTTAGGCTCTTCCGTAGTCCTCTGCTCTGACAGACCCACCTCAGAGATCAAACCAGAAAGCAGGTTGCAGCCGGGTGAGGGTCAGTCTCTTCTCCCAGGTAACGAGAGACAGGATGACAGAAAACAACCCCAAGTTTTGCCAGGGGAAATTTACATTGTATGTTAGAATATTTTTCTTCCCTGAAGGGTAGTCAGGTATTGGAAGAGGCTGCTCAGGGAAGTGGTGGAGCCATCATCCCTGGAACTTTTTTTAAAAAGTATGGATATGTCATTTGGGAACATGGTTTAGTGGTGACTTGGTGGTGCTGGGTTAACTCGATGACCTTAGAGGTTTTTTCCAACCTAAATAATTCTATGATTCTATGATCCTTAGTCACCTTTTTTCTTCCTGAAGCAGTGTAACCCTGATCAACCTTTAATGATCTATCACTGGACAGGTTGTTCAGGGATTTGGGATGAAATGAATGAAGAAACATTTGCAACTGGGGAAAAAAAAATAGAATTTAAAGACAGTGTCCTTAAAAGGACGCAGTGAAACCATACTACTAACATAAATGGTTTGCTGTATGTTGATAAACTGTGCAGCAAAACCCAGACTTGGGATACAGCAGTTCCTGTTTGACTGTTATTTCACCATTTAACACCTGTCAATAGATTACATGTCTTTCTTTGTCAGATTCGCTTGTCAAAAAAAAAAAAAAATCAAACCCTCAATACAAGACACACCACAGATCTCAAATCCCATTATCAAAATTATTTGTAAAATGCCTTAACGACTATTGGCAAGGTTTTATTAGAGGCCGGTAGGCTAGTTAAAGCCCAGGTATGAATGCTTGTTTTCATCTGAAAATCTGATGACAACAGGTTTGAGTTGGAGAGAACAGTACAGTAGAGCACTGAATGGAAGAATGGTGAGAGAGATAATGGATGAATGAGTAGAAGTAGCTTATTTTCATCATTTGAAGTAGTGTTCCCTTTAACTTCAGGCCAAGAAAAATGGTTGTGTATGGGTTAAAATACGACATAAAGCATGAAATGTAGGAACTTGTCTTCCAGCCTGTTGTTCAGGTGACAGTTGACTTTGTAAATGTCACACAACTTTTCCCTCCCATATGAAAAAAGAAAGAATCTGATCAATTCCTCCCTGCTCCCCCCTGCTTGCCATCTTCTGCAACCGATGCAAAGCATAGCATTCAGTGTCAAAGCCTGTTACATGCTGCTATCTCCTAATAATATTAAAATGAAAATGAAAGTAGCTCTCAAACAATCTTTAAATCAATCCTAATGTGATAAAAATGAATATCCCCTCTTTCTTTTCCTCTTCTTCTCTCCCTTCACTGTCTCTTGAACATTTACAACAGCATTTTGTCTGCAGCAATGGATTCAATTGTCACATTTATGATTGGTGTCCAGTCTCTCAATTTTGGCATAATCCTTCTGTTCAAAGCGTTGCTGTACCTACATTTTCAAGACCTGGAGCTGCAGCTTTTTTTTGGTGTAACTGAACTAATTGTACAAGTTACAGAATCACAGAATACAGATAAAGTTGAGAGAGTCTGGAACTCATCTACTCCAGATTCCCTGCTCCAGCAGAGTCCCCTACAGCACATTGCTCAGGATTGTGTCCAGATGGCTTTGAAGTATCTACAGAGAAGGGGACTCCACAACGTTTCTGGGCAATCTGTTCCAGTGCTTAGTCACCCACACATTAAAGAAATTCCTCCTCAAGTTCACATGGGACTTCCCATCTGCCAGTTTCTGCCATCCCATTGCTTGGCACTACTGAGTAGAGCCTGGATCTGTCCTCTTGACACCCTCCCTCCAGACACACACAGTGATAAGACCCCCTTTCCATCTCCTCTGTTCCAGGCTAAAATGTAGATAAGAACTTTTACAACAGGGAAGGAAGCAACTTCTCCCTATTCCAGTCTAAGGATAGTCTACACAAATGGGTTGATATATTCCACACCTTGTCTTTATCTGTTCTAGCCTTGGTGGTTACCAAAACTGTTGTTTCTTGGTTACTCCCTCCTTGGCTTTTACTGCAGCTGTGAAACAGCCAGCATAAAAGTGTCCTTTGACACTTTTCAAGCTTCTCATGTGCACTTAACTTGTTCTAGGAAACTAAGGTCATTTGAAGAATGCTGGAAAAAGGTATTTGTCACATAACTTCCCCACATTAAAAAAAACAAACAAAAAAGCCCAGCCAAAAACCCTAATAACTGATTTTTTATGACCAGACATTGAGAAGTAGACTAAATTCATTTTTAATGCATTAGTCATTATAACTTGGAAAGACTGATATTCAGACAAAAACTTCAAAGTCCCAGACAAGGGTTGGCTGATTATAAGAACATTTTTGCAAGAATAAGTTAGAACACTTTTCTAAGAGTAAGTGAAAGAGGTAGTCAGTACTCTTGGTTTGAATAATTAATATAGGTTTCTTTGCACAGATGAAAAAAACACTGAGTATTGGATCCCAAAATATCACATAAAATGTGCAATCAGCCCTCAAAAACTCCTTTTGTTGGAATTCCAGTGAGGTCTTGGTTCATACCTATCATGATTAAATAGTTTTAACAAGGATCTGGGGAAAAAAAGTAAACAGAAAATCATTTAGTGAGAGCATTTTCAGATGACATAAATCTGAGTGCAGCAGTAAATAATGAGCAGAATGGATGACTGACTTGGAGCTCTCTGGATTGCTTGGTAAGCTGGGTGTAAGCAAACAATTGGGACCAAATGTGCCATTACAAATCCAGGGAAGCACAAGAACTGAAGCTGACTATACAAACAGAAGGTTAATGCAAGGAATTAGTAATTTTTAAACATGGCTCTAACTGCTGCTCATCTATGTTCCCTTTGTACAATCTTTTCCCATCAGGGTTCAGACAATCTTTTCTTACTCATCCCCATACAAATTCAGTATTTCATTTGATTTGACTTGGCAGAGGTAAAACACATGTGGAGATTTGATTAGTCTGTAAATATCTACGTGAAGAACATTGTGGACAATGTTGCAGAAGTGTTTAATGGCTAGTTGTTAAAGCTACAGAAATTTAAACTGAAAATAAAGTACAGATTTAAACAGTAACACCGTTAACCACAGGAGCTATTTACCAAAGATGATGATAGATTTTCCATCTCTGGGTGTTCTTTAAATGGGTTTGCTGTTCTTTTCCTACTTCAAACAGAGATTTTGGACTCAATGTGGGAATTAATATAAGGAACTCCCAGGGCTTTCTTTGTGGAAAGAGATTTTCCTTTATCCAGAGAGCTAAAGAAATTACACTGTCAACAACACTTTGTTTGGCCCAAGATTTAACCAAGTAGAAAAGTGACCATGAGACGTTCACCCACATGGATTTTTGCTCCAAGTCCAATTCAGTTAGCTCTCAGGACATGGCCCAGAGGATCAAGGGTGCACTATTAATTGTCTATCTGCCTTTAATGTAGCACCTATTTTCTCTGATACACTCAACCTTTTCAATTCAGTGCCTGAATTTGGCACTGCTTCAAGCTATTTATTATGATTTAGAAATAAATCCTCAATTCTCTTGACACATCTGCTTTTGTCACAATAACCACCTGGGCACAACATGTTCCTGTGGTGAAGCTTGATAGGTTAATCGAGCTTCACAAAGCTTGCAATGAGGTTTGAGATGCTTGGATAAAAACAATTAATATTTGGTGGAATCACTGTTAATATTCTTTAAAATCTCTTTTGTATAGTGGCACTCAGATATGCTAGGAACATTGGCAAAGTATTAGTCAATATATACATGACCAGCTTTCTGTCCTCAAACTTCTTTTCTGTAGGAACAGAGAATTATTGGTTTTTTTGCATAGATTCAGCACAGAAACATTAGGGTCGGAATAGGGACCCTAGTGAGTGGCATATCTTGTGCTTGTGCTTCACAGCAAGACTGAATTAATTTTCCTTAAGACATTACTGTAAGACTGATTATAAGTCTGCCCTTGAGTGCTTCTCAGGGAAAGTGATGTGACCTCCCTTGGCAGTTTGTTCCATGGATCTAGCTATCCTAATAGTTATAAAGTTTGTCTTAATCATTAACTAAAATTTCCCCTTTGTTGCAGCTTCATCCCGTTACTTCTTGTTCTGACCTTGGTGACTAATTATAATAATTGGCCCCTGACCTCCTTCTATTATTTTTTATGTATTTGGAAGAGAGACAGGTGTAGGCCGAGAAAACGTGGAATCCTATCCTAACGCCCTGACAGCCTCAGGAAAACATACAGCTTTGGGATTTTCTTTGACCTACAGTAACATTAAAAGCCATGCGTAAAATTTAAAACAGCATTCTTTAAATGGCAACAAGAAAAGCTTCTCTAGGTACGTTGGTGGTAAAAGAAACACTAGGGAAAATGTGCACCCTTTCTGGAAGGAAACTGGAGACCTGGTTGGCTGGGACTGGGTAGGTGGAGGTTGCTGAGGTGCTCAAAAACTTTTTTTTGCCTCAGTCTTCACTAGACAGTGTTCTACCATAAGAAAGACATGGACTTGCTGGAATGAGTGCAGAGAAGGCCACCAAGATGATCTGTGGGCTAGAGAACCTCTGCCATGAAGACAGGCTGAGAGCATTTTTTTGTTCAGCCTGGAGAAGTCCCTGTGAAGAACTTCTGGAACTTTCTGGCACCTAGAAGGGTTACAGGAGTGATGGAGAGGAACTTTTTTACAAGGACATGGAGTAACAGGACAAGGGGGAATGGCTCCAAACTCAAAGAGAGTGGTTTATATCAGGAATTAGCAAAAAATTCTTTCCTGTAAGGGTGTTGAGGCCCTGGGATTGGCTGCCCAGAGAAACTGTGAATGCAAAATCCCTGGAAGTGTCCAAGCCAGGTTGGAGTGGACTAGGATCAACCCGGTCTAGTGGAAGGAGACTGTGCCCACGACAGGGGCATTGTAACCAGATGATCTTTAAGGTGCCTTCCAACCCAAAGTTTTCCATGATTTCTGAGAAGATCCGTTATACTAGACTTGCTGTTTGGGCTGACCAAATTTTCTGTATTAACCACACAAAAAGAGTTTGCTGAACTGAGCTGAGCTTACCAGGGAAACTTTGGTAATCTTTTAATGAAGATCATTAGTACATCATGTACCTGCAGTCCTTCCATCCATCAAATACGATTTTCCAGGAAAAGGAGAATCTACATTCCTTTTATTGCATTAGCACCTAATGGTTGGATCAGCCACTGGCATTGCTTAAAGTTGACTTGAAATGCTATCGAAATTAGGTCTTGTTAATAGGACTTATAACAATATTTATCAAAAATTTAGCTTTATAAGAAATGCATATTTTGGAAATTAATATAATTATTTTGTAGCTAGAGTATACTTTTGTTTTCTGTTACAGGCTGTGCCAAAGAGTTACACAAGATTGGAAAAAAAAAATATATATCTACTCAAGTGCCTAATAATTACACAGTTTGCTTCATAGGTCTTGTATTGAGGGGAAGAACAATAACTTTATTTATAATCCTTTGTAGCAGTTTTATTTTAAAGACCTTTGCTGCTTCTTCACTATCTGTGTAGGTGTAATACTATTGCATTTGGCTGTACTTCTCTGCCGTGTTGACAGTCTTGGTGTCAGTGAAATCTGTAATTCACTGGTTTCAAGAGGAGTATATAAGAGCTGACCTTTTTTTGCTCAGATAAATGGATTTTTCCTCTAAATGGTGGAGGGAAAGGATCTAGTGCATATAACAGCACGCACTAATTCAGCAGCCAAACTCACAGGTGATGTGTGTAGAAACTGAAAAACATTTTCCTTAACTTCTTCTTCATTAACACAATACTTCTCTGGGGTAGTACAGGAATGGCATATTGAAGTGTTGGTCCCAAATTAGGTAGGTAGGTAAGTAAATTTTACTGGAGGGACCGGATTTCATGTCCTGCTTGACAGCTGTGACAGAAGGCAACTTCTGAGTTACAGCACCTCCTCATTCTTGACATGTCACAAAATATTAACACCCTTGAGTATGATTAAGTAAGTGGCACATCATAATAACTTATCATATATCTCAAAGTAAGTCAGAAGTCAGTGCTGGCCTCGTTTGATGATCTGAACTCGAACCAAATGTGAAAAAAACCAAAACATTTTTTGCAAGCTGAGAGCCAACATCTCACTAAGACATCCTGTGAAAGGCTTCTACAGTAGTAACTAAAATGAAGTGAAAATAATCCTGTCAAAGTCAAGGAAGAACTACGTAGTCATCAACATAATTCTTGTTTGTGCAGTACACATTGCTCTGAGATGAAATAATAGGTTTTTCATAAATGTAATTTATATTGGGGATGAAAGAGGCTAACACAAGGTCAAAAGGTCTGAATTCCCAGTGGCTCCTGGTCATTGTCTTATCATGGGACAGAGGTTGCTAAATTAATTTGGGATTATGCAATTTTGTTTGCTGTGATTTGAAATAGACTAAAAAAAGATAGAAACTGATATTTTATCTTTATTAAAAATATTTCTTAGGGTTATTTATAATAATAAGATGTATTTATTGAAGAAAATCTCTCCTTGTCATAAATATTTTACCTAATATAAAATTTTGAACTGTTGCTTAGAAGTTAACTTCTTAGAAGTTAATACTTATTAAGAGGACACTAGTTATTTCTTTTAAAATCAGTATAATGGTTTATGTTTGCTAAAACCCCAGTTAATTTTACCTGTTTAGTTCCTGATCATACAAAAAGACTGCAGGTTTATGGATTTTTAATATTTTTTTAACATACTGCAGACAATTTTGAAGAAGACTTTTGATGAAGAGTATAATAAAATAGCTATTTTTTCAAAATCAGTGATACTGAAAAGCAGACTTTCCCAACAAGCTTTTATCTCTATTCATTTGAAACCTTCAAAGGGAAGTATCAAACAGTCTTAAGAGTGTATTTTTTATAATTTACATTAGTTACTTTGCCGTTCCATATTTCATTATTCTATGCAGCCTGTATCAGGTGTCCTGAGATTCTTTCTCTTTGTATTATAGAGTGTCTTGATCACAGTTCTTCTACAGTACAGGATCACTTAGCTTTTCTTCACAGGACTGCAGCTGAGATCCACATCTCCCAGGAGACCATCTGCGATACAAGGTAAGTGACTCCCAGGAGGATATCACACAAATTTACATCAATTAGTAGGTTCATAAACCAGAAATATCTCGTAGCTTGTGAAGAGGAGTTTAAAAAGGAAAGAAAAAAAAAAGCAAGATAGCCCCTCCTCAAGATTCATTAATGTCCTCTTTGAATTACCCAGCAGGACTATGAAGGAACCATGGCCATGGAAAAAGCAGTACTGAGTGTCTCTGAGTGTCTCTGAGGCCACACTGGTATATTTCCATAAATTTGGTTCAAGGTTCAAATATTTAGATATACTGCAGTGTATTCTTATTTCTCCATGGCAAAGAATCCACCCAAGATTTAAAAACTCATAGACTCTGTTTCACAGTTTAACAGCACGACACATTTTAAGATGAAGACTTTAGAGGCAGTCAGAGGTGGCATAGACAGCGACAGAGATGGGGATAGCCACACATGGAAAGCACTTCAGGAGGAATTTCTGTCATCCCCCTGGAGGGAAGAACCAGAAATTTCATGCTGCACTGCTTGAAATGTCCCCAGCATCAATCTAAAGTGTGTAAGGATGTAAAATATTAAGACAGGGAGTGTAGCACCTAAAGTAGTACAAATATAATAGTTTGCTATTTTCATGAGAATCTTTCATTATTATATTTGGTCTTCACATAAATGACTCAAGTGTTTTTAATCATATAATGCAATATGGGTTACAGATGTCCAGTCTGAATACTGCAGAAAAGAAGGAGAAAGGTAAAGCCTGACAGAGGAATATCAAACTACACCCATTTTTCAGAAGTGCAGTGGTCATTGCTGGTTCTATAAAACAACCATAACTCCAGGGTCCCTGTGGTACATTTGCACTTCTAGTCTATTTTCATATTTCTTCCCTAGAAGGGAGCAAAGTACCATGATATTTGTGGTAAAAAGAAACTCAGACCAGAGAGAGTAAGTGGCATAGTTATGACCATTCAGAAGACATGTGGCAAAGCAGGAACTTGAATGATATTAGGAAACATTTCTTCACTGAAAGGATGATCAGTCATTGGAAGAGGCTGCCCATGGAAGTGGTGGGATCACCATCCCTGGAAATGTTTAGAAAATGTCTGGATATGGCACTTGGAGACATGGTTTAGTGGTAAAAGGGCGGTGCTGGGTTAATGGCTGGGCTCAATGATTGTAGAGATCTTTTCCAACCTTAACACCTGTGTGATTACAGCACTGCTAATCTAACCACCTCTACTTCCTGAAACAGCAGATAGACAGGTGTCAAACAAGTAAACTAGAGATACAATGTTTTAAGAGGAGTCTGTATGGCCTCGAGCTGAGGAAATCAATTACTTAAAAAGTTGAAAGCAGATGCATAAGTACAGTTAAAATATTCACATTAATTATTTACTCCTTTCAGCTTTTTATTTTATCAGCAGAATGGAGGAAAAGGGATTAAAAAAAAAAAAAAAGAAAAAAAAAAGTTGTGTCTGTATTAGAAGTGATCAAAAAGAATTTTTCCTAAGAAAAGTTGTAACAAGACTTCATCAATTATAAACCAAGAAAGACAGGGGCAAGAAGATTGCTTGGCAGCTTGGTTTTCTGTGGTTTTGTTTTCTTTTTCTTTTCCCTCCCTTCATTCTTCCTTTGCTCTCTTTGCTCTTGTGCTCCTTCCTCAACCAGAAGCAGTTCTGCTGCAGCGAATACACACCTGGTGTCCAGCACTGGTTTTGACAGCTGCAGTGGGCAGGATTTTTGGGCTGTGAGGGGAAGGATGGAAAGGGGCTGTTAGGCTTTGCATGGGTGTAGGACATTGTGCTTCTTCGGTATTTTGCTTCTGAGCGTGGGGTCTTCTGTCCAGACCGGAACCAACAAAGACACATTTGCAAACAGACCATCCAGTATGGAGGTTTAACGACATGTGTTTACATTATTCAGTCAAATCGGAGGGAGGAAAAAAAATCTTTTAAGATTAATCTTCCTTCTGTCTGCACCATGACTGCTTTTAATTCTGCTGAAGAATTAGTTTGCTCTTTCCCATTCCAAACATCCCTTTTCTTCTCTTTTCTTCTCTTTTCCCTTTTCTTTCTTTTCTTTTCCTTTTAGGTTCTCAATTTTTCTTTTTTATCTTCTACCTCTTTGTTCCTCTCCTCTGTGGACCCCTCTGCTGAGATCAGATTTCTTTTGTTTTTGTCAGTGTCATTTTCACATTCTAAAACTCATTATTTCTTTTGATGACCAGCATTCATACTTCTATTAATTCAGATATAAAGAAAGGCAGTATGTAAAGAGAATAGCTAATAACTTCCCCTGTTAATGTTTCAGTCTGCAACAGGAGCTGACATCCTCAGGAGGACATGGTAACAAGTTTTGGAGAAACTTAAGAGGGACCTGCCATGGAAATTAACAGGAGAGACCCTAGTCACAAAGAAAGAATAGCAAATTCTTCCCTGGGCTGGTGACAGCCCCTTAACTCATTTGCCTTTTCTTCTTAGAAGCATGACAGAAAGAGCCTACGGATGGGAAAAGGAGATGCAAGGATTGATGTTCAAATATCATGAAAATGGACCAGATCCTCAACTGGCATAAATCAAGGCAGGCCCACAGGAATCAATGCGGCAATGCCAATTTACACCAGATGAAGACCTGGCTCAATAAATCTATCACTCTCTTGATAAAGGGGTGAGTGGGGAGGGGGAATGGGCTATGAATTAGAGTCTGTTCAAGTAGCAGTGAAATAGAAACACATCTCCTTCTTGTTGCAGAGGGATAGATGTGGAAAGTGCTTCATTTGAAGCAAAAGCCTGTCCCTAGGGACTCCTTGCACACCTTGCTCCTGTTCCTGTGAGGGAGATGATGTCCAAAGTATCAAATCCAGTGCTTGTCCAAAGGTTCAAAGGTGATGGAGACATTGATTCCACATTACACAGAGGGGGCTATTAGAAAATAGCTTTTTAAATGTACAGTAAACAACCTTTCTTTAAGGGTTTTGCCCTGAAAGGCCCAGCCAGAGTGTCCTGAGCTGGTGTTCAGTGTGTGGTGTCTCTTCTATCATTCATACAGCTGTTAACCTAGAGCTTTCCAGCATTTGGGCATTTGTGGTAATTAAATTAAATACTGTATTTTCTTTTTCTTCACCTTTGATGTGTCTTCTATGTTTAAAATAATGGTTTTGGGCTTCCTTCTGGTTTTGAGCTATGTGATGTGAAGAGTGTGACATCTCCAAGGGGTTGCTGAAAAACAAAGTAATGAGAATATGAGTGACTTTCCATTTTTCTTCCACTGGTGCTCTCCTAATATTTGCTCTTCCTCACTTTCCATCCTCAACATCAATATAGATAAGAGGGAAGTGAGAAACAGGAAGAAAATAAAACCTGAAAGACAAAAACTCAAAGAAAGCACTGATATTTTCTTCTTCCATTTGAGGAGTAAAAAAATCTCAATTAAAAATATCACAGAAAAAACAAACAAAAGTTGAAGGCTGGATGAACAGGAACTTTTGCTTACTTCTTAATGTTTTAGCTTGACTTTTCCTTTTTGAGAGGAAAACCTAATGGCTTAAGAGACTGCAAATAACTTTCATATATTGTCATTGATACTACGTAATATTAGAACTCTCCTTTATTATTTGCTGCAAAGATTTCATTTTGTTTTGCTCTGTTTGTTTTTTTTTTCTTTTCTCCTAGTTTCTATGTGTATTTTGAATTTCAGTATAGTCAAAGAAATATAGTGAATATCAGCCAAAACTAAATACCAGCTGGTTGTCAGAAATTAACACACGGACTGTTACTTTTCCAGTGACAAAACTGAGCAATTTCTCATTTAACATAACAAGGAAGGAAAAATAAACTACCTGATCTAAGGACAGAAAAATGAAATGCAATATACATAAAATGGCAAAATTACGTTTGGATTCAAAATGAAAAGTTTCTGTTTCTGTTCATCTCTGGAAAACTCATAGGGAGAATAAAACCAGCAATGCTTCCATTTGGTTTATTGATAAAACTTGAAAAACTAGAAAGATCAAAGACTGAACAGTTCCAAACCATCAAAACAGAGAAATTCTGTTGCAATCAGACCAGGGCACCTAACAAGCACAGACAAACATGTTTGGCAGGTCATGAGGATTTTTATCAATTTGATGAAGACAACAACAAAGGAAACTAAGGAATTGACCTTAGTGGTCGAGAAGGTCCTCTCCAATTTTGCATCTCTACTAAATAAAAGCCCTGCATTTTTAAAATCAGTTTGTGTCAAATCTTTCAATGTCCATTGCTAACAGGTAAACTCAGAAAGACCTACCCAGGATGAGAATTTTACTATGTGAATTCTGATGCCTGGTTTTCCTTCCCCTTACCTCAGGGATGAGAGACCAACCTGTCCACACAGAATAGGTTCCTGCAAAATACTGAACTGCACTATAGTTAGAAATCTATGTATCCATCCTGTGCAAAGATATGAAGATTATAATTTCTCTCACCCAAACAATTCATAAGGATAGGCATGGAAAGCAACAGACCAGGTCTGAACCTTGCTTAACTCCAAGGACTGTAGGGAATAAGATGTTAGTTTTTCCCTGTGATTTGACTTGAACATATGCAGAAGCTTGACTTCTGAACACAGAAACACCTGAGTCACAGAAAAAACCTTTGATAGTTCTTCTCTTTTGCCAAGGCATGGTTGTATTCTTTCTCCCTCTCTTCTGCCCTTGTCTCCCTTTTTTCCATAGCCGTGTGTCCAGGCCTTGTCTTGCTGACAGGCCCTTTTCTATTACTTCTATTTCTGCTTCTGCCCTTTTAACCTTCTATTCCCATCCGTTTTCCGAACAGCTGCAGACAAATTCACCCTTCCTCCTTCCCCACTGCTGCTGTACTCATATTCAGACCACTATGAACTTTTCCACCCACACAGTCCACATCTCTGATTTATTTTGTGTGTGACCTGTTGTAGCTCCTATTGTTCCAGCTGCTTCTTAGCAAAGGACCATTTAATTGTTCCCTCATTATCTTCAAGAGGAGGTGGCTGCTAGTCACAGCCACTCCCCCCACCATAATGAAGCTATGTGGTTATTTTCTTCAAATTAAATATACAAGAGAACAACAGGCAGATGTAACTCCATGGAGGGGATGAAACTTCAAGAATTGAGAAAAGGAGGAAGAAAGCAAGAAAAAGTGATTATTGAACAGAAGCAAAAATGTAAAGATAAATGCAGATTTTAAGCTACAAAAATGTTCTAAAAGGTCCCCAAGGAGGGATGCAGGACTTTATTTAGAAAAAGACAGCCTTATCAGGGGTTACAATATATAAATATTGAAAAGCTCCCTAACAGGTTAGCCACACTGCTAGATGTCAGAGCATTCTTTTCAAGATCCAACTTGCAGCAAATTGACTGTGAAAGGAAGGCAGAAAAAAGAGAAGAAAGAAAAAGAAAGGAAGGAGAACTGCTTGACAGAAGGCCTTCAACCCCCTTTTTTTCTTCCTCATTGAGCCATACTGCATATAAATGCACTTAAAACTCCCTGAAATTCTTTGCTCATACAACCCCTCACAACCGTCTTGGGCTATGATTTTTCTCAAAAACTTACCTTTCTTCTGGACGAGAGAAAAAAATTATATTCTCCCTGCCAATAACACCTCTGTGAAATGTCCTCAAAGGACAGCGTTTCTTGCACCTATACTTTTTTCTCCACAAGCTGCCATCTGCTGTAATGCATCTCTATTTTAAGCTTTAGAGCCACGTGACTTAAATCCACATAAGTGTTGATTGTACATGATTGCCTTTATTGATTCTTCCTGGGACACAACTTACCTGTATCCAACTTCATGTATAGTTTTAGTCTGGACTTTTCTTTCACTCTTTAATACTTTCTTTTCCCATCCTTCCATTTTTATAGCTTTTTTTTTTTTTGCTGTGGTAGTGCCTGGGAATTTCAGGCAGTTAGAAAAACTCCTGTTAAGCTATATGTGCAACAAGTGCTTCTGCATGAATATAAAGAAAATCTCTTTCTTTCTCTGAAAGGCACCTTACATTGTAATAACATCCAGTAAATCCAATAAAAATAAGCAGCCTGAGTAATCTAAAATTAGGGGGGAAATAGAAATTATTCTAGTGAGGAAAAGTGAATGTATTAGAAGGTAGTTTGAAACAAGTATTGCTGTGCTTTTTTGGTAGGAATAAGTAAGTGTCATAGCCTGTTTTTCTTCAGATCATTAGGCTGCAGTACCAAGTAGATATCAATGCTGTTTCTAACCCTCTTTTACCAGACTTCTTCCAGGATAACAGGTCTTTTGCTTATCTCTCACAGTACTTAATTGAGACATTTAGGTGGGTGGTGGGGCTTTTCTCCAGTTCCTTTTTCTGATCAGTGGAATTTGCCAACAATTAGGTTATTTTTTTAATTTCCTTTTGTCCTTCCTTCTCTCTAACAAATTCAGAGATGATGCTGCTTTCAGCATTAGTGGTTTTTTTGGGTATTCTTATACAAATCTGTATTTTAATAGATAATCTCATGTTTAGCTTTCTTCAAATTTTGTTAAAATTAAAAACTGACTAGTGCTTCCTCCACTGTTTATAATTTACATCCTTTTCCTTGCAGGGACTGAACAGGTATCCCATAAGCCAGAGCAATTCTGATTAAATCAAAGTGTTACTCATATGTTTAGAGTCAGGCACCTGGTCACACTGTGTGCCTACTGAGCAGCTGAGTGAGCAAAATGTCTCGTGAACATCTTGAGAACAAATCTCCAGATTTATCTCCAAAAACAGTTGCTAATGCTTAAATGATATAATTTCTCTCTATTCAGGCAGGAGGCAATGTGACTCCTCTTGAGTAGGATTTGACTCTAGGAAATAAATAGGCACTTGAGAGGAAAGATCCAGAATTTTCCCTGGTACTATTTTGGTCCCTTTTTTTCACTCTTTATTTTTTTCTTTTTTTTTCCCCTTTTCTTTTCTTTAAAAGATGGACTTGAGCTCAGATCATTTGCAAGACTTTTGGATACAGATCAGCAACTATACACAGGGAGTATGAATCTTGAATCTTCCATTTCACACTCGGCCTGAACAGGGTAATAGCTTGAGGTGCTGTCAGGACCTTCATCTGCAAGGAATGATGAGAGTAGCAAACTTTCTGTGATTACACAGCTGGGAAACAGGCCATAGGATCTTCGGATGACTGAACCAGAGAGAACTAAAAAAGCATTTCATTTTTGCTCTTTTTTACATGTGTGCACACTGGAGCTGATGAATTAAAGTAAGAAGGACTCTGTATGACTTCTCTAGACAGAAGGAAGATCAGAAGATAAAAGTCAGGGCTGAAATTCAGCTTATTAGGTGTGTGGCATTGCTCTAAGCTGCTTAGAAGTCTTGTTTGAGGATGGGGTAATCACTGACCCTGGCTGTGGTTATGCGTGGATGGGAAGAGGGAAAGAAAAGGGAGTGATGAGGATGTGAGGAGGATAAACTTCCAGGTTTATCAGATAGCATATGTCCTGGAGGAGTGACCAGGACCTGGGAGGAACCATGTTTCCGGTTCCCATTCCATCTAAGAACCCCTTAAAATCTTCTGAGTCTGTATATTTTGTCTTTTATACTGAAGGATTTGATAGAGACTTTTGCTCTCTATTTCATTATGAACTAGGTTTAAATACAATCAGAGACAATTTGGAGTTTAATGCAGAAAACTACTGATGGACAGAGCTCAAAAGGACAAAGCTTTTCTCTCCAGAAAGATACTTTTCCCCCAGATTTTTTTCAGCCAACACTACTGAAATATATTTAGTATGTAATGTAGCATGAAATCATATATCAAAACTAGCTAAAGAGAAAAAAAGAGGCTATTTCAAGGAATATTCAGTTCAACATGTCTGCTGAAGCAACTAGAAATAGAATTTTTATTTTATCTTTAAAGTGGGAGAGGCATTAACATTTAAGCAAGTTGGTTTCAAGAGGAGCCTCTGAATCACATGTCTTTGGCTCATCATTACGCATAAAGGATGAGGTTACAGAAAGCAGTCTCTGATACCAGGCCCAGCAGAGCACTCGTGAGCTAATTCATTATGGGTGTTTTTTTCCTTTTTTTTTTTTTTTTGGTTATAATTTAGAAGAATGCAATTAAAACTGAACTTGATAATTAATTCTGAACCGGTGAGAACCAGTTCCGGAGATTATGACTATAATGCTATGTAGCCATTGATATAAATATTCATGAGCTTTCATTGTTTTATGCTTTTTTATGAAGCACACAGCTTATCTGAAGAAGTAAAATTAAAGTACTATTATTTAACATTACAGTGTAAATAAGACTCAATAGAGGGAGACAAAAATATATGCACTGTAAAATGTAACATACATATTCTATAAATATGTTTATGGGTATTTGTGCATTTAAATTCGTGTGCTCTGTGCTGGGATATGTACTTCTCTATATTGTGTGCAGACTCTGGGGGTCAGAACTAGATGATTTTTAGGGTCTCTTCCAACTCAAACCATTCTATGATGATATATACGACTGTATAGTTGGATTATTACGCATTCTTTTACAAGCATATACAGTCACAACATATTGTTGCACTCAAAAGCATATGTGCACATATTCTCAGAATCTCCGTTATCCATAAATACAACAGAGAAAAGACTAAACAAGTTTGACTCTCAATCTGGGCACTACCTGGTGACTGAAATTCATAAAAATTGACTTATTCTATCACCAAAAATCAGTCAATATATAAAACTAGTCATGTGCAGCTGATGACACAGTAAGAAAACGGCCTGTCTTATTCCATTCTCAGCTAAAGACTTTCATAATAGCTGCCTCCAGAGCAAAATTCCCTTTAAACACAGTGCCTTCAAATATCCCACAAAAAAAAAAAAAAAAAAAAAAAAAGCTGACAAAGAGTGCCTAAAGGAAACAATACAGCTAGAGGAAAGCTCAATACCTGGCTAGATTGAAACAAGCAAGGAAGTAACAGAAACAAAAATAATCTGCAATGGATTTCAACACTCTTTGAGTATACTCTCTAAGGCTTTTTTCCTTTTTTTTTTCCTTTTTTTTTTTTAATTAAACTAGAGATACAGTGGCTTAAACAGAAGTGTTCCGAGTAATGTTGGACACCTGGGGAAGCTGGCTGTAGCTTAGGCCCTCCAGTCAGCAAACAGGATATTCAAATTGGAACAAGATTTAAATCTCCTGCACTGGTATGTTCAGTTCATTTACTGTGAGGCACTGAAAAGTCAAATTCAGTATTATGTGATTAAACTACATCTGTCTCAGTGCAAGCAGTAACCATATTTCTTTAAGTTCAGCAGGTGTTTTGCAAAGATTCTAAAGGATTTTGCACAAAATTAGTACCTACAATAAAGCACCAGTGATGAAGAAACAGCTCTTTATATCACTGATATATTATAGTTTTGTTCTAATAAATGTCATTGCCAAATATTTCAAAACCTAAAACAGGTTTGCTGACTGAACTGTTTTGCAAGCATATTTGCTATGCCTTATTGCAAAGATGTTCTTTTATAGACATACAGTTTAGAAATTTTATTTGACACTGCTGACTACTAAATTAGCAGCTTTTCAACTTTGCCAGACTCGTGCAACACAACTGAGATAAAAGGTAAAACGCATAACTTTTGCATTAATTTTTGTTGACAGTGTCATAAGAATCCTCAAGATGTTTTGATTGAGCCTAGGGTATGTGAAACAAATGATGAAGCCCCTTCGTTCCACCTTTAGATCTCCTCTCTCCCCTCACTTTCCTTTTTCTGATCAGTCTGTACTAAGCCATCCTTACGACATCATTATGATACAGAACACAGCTCAGGTACAGCGTGGTTTGCACAGAGACGTGGATCTCCACAAAGAAATGAAGTATTTGGAATGCTCTGCTTCCTGTCAGGGTGTTTGAGAGAAAAGAAGTAACCTTTCCAGCTTTCTGGTTCTCGTTTCTTGCGTTTACTGATGACTTTTCAGGCTGTGATTTTGTATGTGTTAATCTACAGTTTCCCAATGCATCAGGGTCAAGGAGAAAATCCTGTTGAATTTCCACTACAATATGCTCGCAAAGCATCCAAAGAAGCTTGAAAAAGTTTCAAGACACAGAATTTCGCAGTGGTTTATCTTTATTTAAAGCCAGGCTTGCAATAGGAGTAAATATTTTTTCATTATTGATTTTTATATAAAACCCAAAAATCTCTTAATACATAATTTTCAGTGAGCTTTTTGTTTGATCCTTGCAATAAAAAGAAGGAAAAAGCAAAAAGTCACAATGAATATTCTCCAAATTTTATAGAAGTATAAAATGTTGGGAAGGACAAATAAAGGATATGTTTTCTCCGGGACTTTTTTCAGTTGTTTATTCCTTCCTGGAAATCTGAAGAAAAGTTTTATGACAGTTTTTTTATGACAGTAATTTTTGACAGTTTTCCATCAGTATTCAAAAGCCTGAAGAATACTGGGACTGTGTATGATGCGCATAAAGCTAGAAAAGTAAAACATTAAGTCGGAGGTTCTGATTTCATCATGTGCTTGGCCAGCAAAGACCCGTGGAGAGCACTTGAAGTTTTGAAAATCCATATTGAAAATTAAAAACTTGGTTTCATTTGTTTTGGGTGTTTAAGTGGGTAGGGTGGATGCAGAGAGCTTCTTTGAATCTCATTTTTCTCCTAAAAAGTGCTAGAGTAGGCAACTAAAGCCCAGCAGGCTGAAGAAGGTGGTCGTGTTAGTTCTATAGCCTTTAATTTCATCTGACATACAAATACTGTTTAACAAGTTGTCCAACCTTTTGTTGAAACTATAAGGCAACAGCAAAATATTTGTCATATCTGGGAGAAAAATGCAACGTGCAGACAAACAAACAAAAGAATAAAATAGAAACTGCAGCTCAAAACTCTGCATTCCTGTGTTAAATGTGCTTCTAATTTCTTCTGGAGTCTTGTTTCATTCATCAGCATTTTGCTGCCTGAGCAAGTGGCATATGAAGACCCAGATTACACTCCACTGATATAACGAAAAATATCTGCAATATATACAATTATTGTAGGCTTTTCCCGCTGTCACTGGAAAGACATAAATCCTTCCCAGTGTGAGACAGCCCACCCTTGAGAGGCATCTATTTCTTTTCATCGATTAGGGAGGGAGCCTACCGTGGCTGGACTTCTAAATTTGGGATCTGTTGGGTTCCCTTGGCTAGCTAGGATGAATCCAAGCCAAAATCCATGGCAGTAGCAGTATCTGTGTCAGACGTCTTGGAAGAAAAGAATCCCAGTCTCTCCCTCTCTCCTGCCCTCCTCTGATAACCACACAACTGGGAGCACTCCAGCGTGCACTTTCTCTGGAGCACTACAGCTGTTCTTTGTGGAGAATGATGAAAACAAGAGAATGCAGAGCACAGCTCCCAAAATAACCTCTACAATTTGTCCCCAGAGCGCAGCTCCCTTTTCAGAGAGCCTTCCTGGGTTTGACTGACCAGCTCTGCAATGAAATGGTGACAGACAGACAAGGGTAAGAAATCTAGTGTACATTTTACAGTGTTGCTATGAATGGATGTCTGGGATTTAATTTCAAATTAATTGATCTGCTGTGACCCCGAACAACTGCAAAGAAGTTTCTTGAATACACACGTGGCTGCCAGAGTTTTGTTAAAACCCATAAAAATGCACATCAGAAAACCTTGTATTTGGTGGTGGGGCTTGTTTGTTTGTTTGTTTGTTTTTCTTTTACGACCAGAAATAAGCAGGGTCAAGTAGAATGTAAAAAAAAAAAAAAAAAAGCTGTTTGTAAGGTCTGTTCTCAGATGTCTCTATATTTAAAAAAAAATTTTAATCACATTTTCAAATATAAGTTGAAGTGATAAACTTTTTCACCTAGAGAATACATTTCTGGAAAGGCAAAATACTGTAAATATTAAAAAACTAAAGGCTGTTTTTAAACATTTTATCTATTATGAAGTAGGTCTTTTATGGTTTAGATTTGCAATAATATTTTTAATCAAATACACAAATAATAATATTTTTAATCGTTAGTAGGAATAAAAAAGAAAAACAAAATAAAGAAAAAGGAGGTTTCCATGCTTTCCATCAATATTTTTTTCTTTATATTAATTTAATATTAAAAGTTAAAACAGTTGTTGAGCTTTCCATAGGAAAATTCACCCAATTTATAGTTAGTACTTTGGCAAGAAATTGCATGAAATATGAAAAATGAAGCTATAAAAAATAAGAAATATATTAGAAGTTTGTGCCAATGATGTGAAAAAAAGAATATATGAATCTCCTGATTTCCACACCTGCTCATAATGCAATGTGTCAAGAAAACATCAGAAAGGTAGGTGATTTTCTCTCTGTAACACAAAAGTTTGCAGTTTAGCTGAATCTTTCACCTTGTTTTCAGTAACATACTTCAAGAAATAGATCCACCATCTGTAGAGATTTTGTAGAAGAAGAAATTATTGGAGAGCTTAGAAATCTGTCTTTGCGGTGCGATAACACTGTCAAGTCCTACAGAAGTTGGAAATAATCCCTTCCTGTTATGACAGGCAGAACAAGAAGTTGCTCATTTAAATTGCTGCAGGGGAGATACCAGCTTTGAGATAAGGAGCTTTTCCAATGGTGAGGCTAGTTAGGGGCCAGAGTACAGTTTTGTAGAAAAATCTTGGAGTTTCCAACTTTGAAAGACTTTCTGAATAGTTTAGACTAGACTGGGCACATGCATGGGCCATAGAGTCAGCCTGTCCAACCTCTTGAAATCTCTGGGCCATATTATTTTGTGATCCAATGAAGAATCACTTGGGGGATAAAAGAACAAAAGTGGCCATGAACAATGAGAATTCCATTTACAGATTGTCCTGAACTTTGTGTATCCTTCATCAGGTATCTTTTATCTTTTCATCCCTCAGCTTCTTAAAATGAAGCAAATTCCCTGTTTGTTCAGACCATAAGATGCTGATGAAATAGTATCTGAGAGGATGTCCAGTGTAGTGGTGAGTGAAGCTGTAGAAGAGCCAGGAGAGATGAAATAGTAACAAATATTATAACTACCTACACATCCTGAAAATAGGCTGTTTTTACATATTCATAATTGCATCTAGCTGTGCGAAGCAGGATTATCAATACTGGTTTACAGATAAGAAATTACAGGTGCTTTAATAAAGGAAAAAAACAGTTGGAAGAGGGACTTTGAAAAAATATTTGAAGTGGATCAACTCAAATGAACTCTTTATTTACTTCTATGAAACAAATAGAATTATAGAGTCTCAGAATGGGTTGGATGTGAAGGGATCTTAAAGGTTATCTTGTTTCAGTCCCCTGCCGTAGGCAGGGACACCTTCCACTATCCAACTAGCTTGGTTGCTCCAAGCGCTATCCAATCTGGCCTTGGACACTTCTAGGGATGGGGCCTCCACATCTTCTCTGGAAAACCTATGGGCCTGTGCCTCACCACCCTCACTAACCTCAACAGACTGGATAAAAAAGAATATATATTCATACCAGTGTTTCTATTTCAGTTATTTCAATAGACAAATAACTGTAACTGTACAATTATCTCTCTCTTTGACCAAGAACTTAATTAAAAGTCCTAGACTTCTCCCTTAGCCTCTTTTCTAAGAGCTAGAGGTTACTGGCAAGCCATTTGAACTACTACTAGGTAATGCCACCTGTGTTTTATTCCTGTGAATGATGTGTTTACACCCCTTTAATTCTCTCATCAAGTGACTAAGAGGCATCCATCACTGAATTTCAGAGCTTGCATGCGTCCTGCACTGAGCCTTAGTGACAAATAGTAAGAAAAGGTTGAGAGTGGAGTATGAAGAGGTTGAATTTGTTTTGGAACAAAAGTGGATTTAAATCGTTGTTTGTGAACATTGCGAGAGCAAGGGGGGTTGTTTGGTTTGTTTTGGTTTGGGTTTTTTTGGGGGGGGTTGGTTTTTTGGTCAGGTTTTTTTTGGATATGAATTCTCTGTTATTTAAGGAATCCTGAGTACATAAAGGACGTATAAAATTTTAATGAATCAGACTTCCAAAACCAGAATAAAAATCCCAAACAAATGGAAATCGAAGCCTTTCCATGCTATCATAGATACAGGCATATTCATTATTTTACAGCAAATAGTGCAACCCAGATATTGAGTCACCACATTAGGATGGAGATGAAGTGGTGACTCCACTACCAAAGGGCAACTAGTGGCTCATTATAAATCTAATTCTAATCACTTCTTCCACCCCTTCTCCTCAAACTCATATGGGAAATGACTTGCAGAGAGCTCTCTTTTACTTTAATGCTGTTTTACAAGTTTTGATCCTGAGGAGGTTTTATTTATTTTGCCAGCATTGAATTTAATTAAACACATTCACTCAGAGACATAAGATAGGAACCTGAAACATTTTCTTCTTTAGGAAAGATGTCTCCTCATGTTTATGGAGAGAATGTCAAGGATCAAAAATGACCCAGTTCTAGGTCAGCAAATGGATTACACTTAGGTGTCTTCAAGAAAAAAAGTGATTTGAACACTTTTAAAGAAAAGTGACTGAATTTGTCTGCATTTCCCATGGAAGAACCAATCTTTAGAATATTCTGAAATTGCTATCTGCCTACAAGCTCCTAAACTTGAGTCTGCAGTCACCTGTCACTTTCTTGCATAATTTCAGTTAACTCTATTTAATCTCAGAATGGATGCATAAATGTGGTTTATCCAAAAAAAAAAAAGAACATAAGGTCTACCAAATCAGACCATCCAATTACGCCATCTCCAACATAGTCCACAGTAGACATCTGATAAAAAACATGTCAGTCATCGAGTGGCACTTGACCTCAGTACTCTTCTGGCCTCCAAAACTTTGCGACTGAGGGATTTTTTTTGGGAGAGGTGATATCTTTGTACATGTTACCTTGAAAAACTATTATTCTTTAATCATTTCTTTCTCTTTTGAAACCATTTTAACATTCATAAACATGCATATGATGCAATGAAAAATTATCCATTTCTTTTTCGTGTAAAATATAATTAAAATTTAATTTAGGAAGTGATAAGTTGGAAAAAACTATGAGAATTATTCACCTTCTCCATGCCACCCATGGTTATGTTTAATCTGCTTTGCATGTACTGGCATTACAGCAGCAACTTACTTGATCTGGACAACATATGCAAGCTTGGCTGCCTACAAAAATAGAGCTTAATTTACAGTTTATCATTCAGGCTATATAAAAAAAAAAAAATTTCCTTTGACATTTAAGAGATCCTTGACACTTGCCTGCCTTAAACGCCGCTGTAAATGTCATCCCTAAGGATAATATTAATCCATAAGATAACATTAATACAATGGTCAGACAATTGAAGCCCATGAGAGACCTAAGTTTGCAAAGTTCATTAAAAGCAGACTTAAAGAGCAGCAGGACATAGAAATCACATAAGTCCTCAGGACCTAAAACTGGTTAAAAAAAGCCAGAAGCATTCTTAAACATGTCCAGCAGATAAACTGTATAAAGAGGTAAACGCTTTTCATTTATGAAAAATATACCCTTTTCAAAGCAATCCTTCAGTTTTAAGTTCAAATACATAGATAGTTCAGCATCATGTTTTTGTTTTGATTTACTTGTTACTGAACGCATTACTTTCTAGGTATTATAACCAATTACAAACATCTGTTTAGATGAGGGCATCAACATGGTGTACTGAGTAGGGCTTCATAAACAGAAGTTGCAAACATTTAATTAAGAATATTTGCACTGGTTTGAACAAAAGCTACCTTGTCTCTGGCTGTGGTTGGTTCTGAGGCAGCATTTTTCAGAAACCAAATGGGCAGATAAAAACACACACATGTTCACAGAGGGATAGAGGTATGGATGTGTATGTTTGTGTATCATGGTCATCAACCTGAGACCGTTGCTGCTGACAAACAGATAACTTGAATGAGAGGTTGTATCCAGAGACTGTTGTTTGCTTAACGTTGCTACATTATCCTTAAGTGCTGTTTAATAAATAATTGGAATAACTTCCTTATTAATCTTCTCCTTTTTCTGATGGGATACAAAAATGAAATGTTTTTCAGGTTTAGCTTTCAGCTTTATGTTGCTTTATGTTTTCTTTTTTTAATCTTCTTTTCAAGCACTGCAGGCCACCCATTGTCTCCAGCTGCATTACGTACTGCACCTAGCACCATGGAATTGTGGTATTATCAGAGGATTCTAGACATCACTGAAGTGCAAATTATTATAATTACAATATTGCAGCTGCTCAGCTGGTATTTTAGTTTTGAGCCAGAAAAGTTCCCTTCTCCTTTCCTCACACGCTACTTCCATCTTTATAGGTTTTGGGATGTAAAAACCAGAAGACAGTAACAATAAAAAGCCCTTGTGTGTGTCTTCTGGAAGAGACAATATTTTCATGAATTCTTCTTGAAGTAGACCTTGATTTCATAATTAAGTTTTTTTTCTCTGGCTCCTTGGAAGGTGCTGCATATTTTTTAAGGAGTGGGGGAAGAGTTTGCAGCAGAGGGAGGGAGAGGAAGACAGAGAAAGGGAGATTCATAGCTTAGTAACTAAAAATTATGTCCTCTAACTCTTTAAAAAAATGTCTTCCATGCTCTCAAACATCCATTGAAGACCAGGCATTTACAGCATTGAGTACCAAACCCTCTTCTTTTGCAGCACAAACGGTTTGGGAGTCTCCATGGATGTCAGTGATTTCAACATTGTTCACGTAAGGAGGAAGAATTAAATTCCTCACTTCCTGGCAGAGAATGAAGGAGGATGGAATCTACCTACCATTGTTCAAGCATAGGGTGATAGCAAGGCTGCAGCTGCTTGGCTCCCTCTTAAACAAACCTCCTAACCAGCCACCACGGAGCATCTTTCGTTCTGTTCCCATGGCAACAGCTCTGTCCTCTGGTGCCCATGGTGTCTCTAATGCTTTTGACTAGTTGGATTCCTTGGCACCTGCCTCCAGTGCCAGGTCTTGTCAAACCTTATTAGACTGAGAATCCGTTTTGCCTGCACTATTGGGAAAAGAAAGCAGACAAATTTAGTTCACCTGAGATCTCTTTCAAATCCCAGTAAAGTCAGTTTCTCAAGTTTCCAACTAAGAGCTGAACTTGCCTAGAGCAAAGTGTGTGCCCGTGCACACACGTATACACAGAATCTCCTTCTGTCACATGCACTATTCTTCCTTTTTCTGGAGTGCACGTGCACCATCCCACTCTCTTGTGCTCACAGAGTAATACAGATAAAAAGTGGGGTTTGTGCACGAGCAAACTGTCACGCACAAACAACTTACCCCCTCAGGTTTCACCCATAAACTCATCACAGAGTCCCTCTCCTACGCTGACACACAGGAACTTTCTCTGTTGCACAAGCATTGATGTGGTTGACACAAGCAGGCTCACAGTGCAACATACTTACTTTGTCTTTTCACACATTCACTTTTCTATTCTCACTATAGCTCCTAGAAAGACATTATTTTGTCTAAATACAGATAAAAAGATTATAAATTTAGTGCAGAAATGAAAGGTACATTTCTGACCAGTAAGTATGCTCACTATCTAGGAGGAGGAATAGCCTTGTAAGTGCAGCTGAATAAGATTATATCACATCCTCATAACTCTTCTATCTAAGAACCTATATTTGTATAAGCAGATTAATATGCAGGAATGACTTATGTGCTGGAACTTGCACTGCATTTTTGGTGAACATGTTTTACCAGTTATGGGGTATCTGTTTCTACCTTGTTCCCCAAGCTGACTTTTTCAATCAACATAAAGTTCAGAGTTTGAATTTGAGTGTTTAACAGAAACACAGTGTTACTCTGGCCTCCATCCGTGTTTAATGCTGTAGACTGATGACTTTGTTTAGTCAAGTCTGAACGAGATCTATCTGGTGATGTCTAATCGAAATAAGTCATCTAAGCTTTTTCAACAGAGACTGAAAGGGAAAGAACTTTAGAACACCATTCTGCACAATAAACTTTCCCTTAAATATCTCTTTTTTAAAGGAACTTAAATGATTGCATTATTCTAAACACATAAGTTATAAGCCTAAAAATGAATCTAGACAAAATAGATACGCATTTGAATCCTCTTTCAGGCATTTGAACCCTCTTTTAGAGGAAGGGCTAAGAATTTTTTCTCAAGTTAACTTCCACTGCCCAGGATTACTACATTAAAAATGCAAGAGTTTTCTCTGTTACTACCTTCCCCTAAGCTGTGTATTCACCATATTAGCTAAATTTTGGTTTTTTATTTAGCCAAGTCATAAGCAGTTCTGGATCTTTCTGAACAAATTCATTTTGTTGAGGACCTTATTTTATGAAGTTATCTAAGTTACTGCATGTTTGTGAGATGATTCAGAGCAAAGCTGGTCTGGATAATCTCCAGCTTCTAGAGAGTATTTAAAGGTAAGGTCTTAGCTCTATCCATGTGTTGGGCACCAGCTTCTAGAATCAAAAAATTCTCGAACATTTTTTCATGGGAACATCTCTCTTCAGCAAACTTTAACTGCGTGTATATCTGTATGATCATATACTTATGATCATAAGTAGGGTTCCCAGGAGCAAAGAGCATGGGTATGAGAAGAAAAAATAGTTTTGTAGTTATAGGTCACTTCATACTCTTGGTGTCCACTCAAAAGTGTGATAGATGATTCAGTCATGAAGACCAGTCTGTACAGATATTCTTGTGTGACTACTCCCCCAAAATTGTCATGACATCTAAAATAGCTGCCTAGTCCTAACAAACTTTGCTGTGTGGAAAGCATGAATGAAGGCTAGAAGACTGTGTAATACTTAATTTTCTCATTTGCCAGTTTTGTATAGGTTCATGTTTATCACTGGACATAGTAAAAAACTAATTAATTAATTTCATTCTGCCTTCAGTAAAGTTTAAAGGAGTATTTTAATGTTTAGCAAGATAGTTGCAAAAATAAATCTGATACTTACATGGGTTGCACAACACAAGTGAGGCCTGTCATCACCAATGTCTTTGAGACCCCTGTCACTGAGGAATGGCTCAATCTCTTGCATAGTGCTTCGGCTGGAGATGAACTTGTTCAGTGGGCTAACACCCAGCATAGGACAAAAGCTCTGTTCACAAAGCCTCCCCAAATGCTCTCACTGTGCTGCAGAGGACAGACTAGCGTTGGGAAGCACACAACTGAGACTGAGCCTTAAAAGTCTATCTCATACATTAAATTTGGGAACAATGCTAACCTCTACAGCCACGAGCATGCTTTTCTAAAGGGCCTGTTATTCAGTACAGCCCTCAGAGCTCTACTTTTACCTATCAGAACTCTAAGAAGGGCTTTCTAACATAAAACTTTCTTTCCTTTCAGGACTAAGCAACCACAAAGTGACCCTATACTTTCTATTCCACTCATAACTTTAGTGAAACTCGCAACATCTGGGTTTCAAACTTCATTAATTAAAGACAATCATCAAAGAAACCCAAGGGACCTGCCACCCACAGAACTCAGTGCATCTGCAAATACTGTAGTTTGGGCTATTTTTTTTACTCTTATGCTATAATCCAAAGGCTAGGTTTGTCCCCTCTATCTGGTGCATCCTTAGACAATCCATGGTTCAGCTTGTCTAATCACACCAACTATATTCTTTAAAGATAATTACATAAAATTACAGTAGTATCACTCAATTCAATTTCTCCTTTACAGTTCATAACACACAAACATAAGAGGAAACTAAATTAAGTGTAGGATATTGCAATGGTTTCTCACTGCCAGTTTAGAACAGCTTTCCAATTTTTCCAGACTTTCCATAGGGTAACCGTGTCTGGGAGCCCCCAAATTAACCTGGGGTTCTAAAAATTTTAGGCACTTAGTTTTAAGCTATCTTCCTTAGAAGGGCAATCTATTGATTGCTAAAGTAGAAAAGTCCTTTCTGCAGGAAGTGATGAAATGCTATGCCTTCAAACCAACATATATAGTGTTTCTTGTTTGTTTTTTTTTCTTTCAGCTCATATTTTCTTCCCAAATTGAGTTGTGAGTTTCAGACAGCATTAGTTTATTCCTTGTGGTTTTGTACAAACATAAAAAGAGGTTTTCTTAATCATATTCTGTTTTGGAATCTCAGACTCATCTGTGCATCAAGATAACCTGAGATCATGACATTCTCATGTTAGTTGAGTCCAGAGGTAATGTCTCTTTCATCAGAAAAGTTTTAATCCCTGGAGAATAGGAGCTCTATATCTCCCTCACAAATAGTTTAGGCAGAAAGATGGATAACCTTGATAACTGAAAATTCAACCTTGCAAAAATTCATCTGCTGAATAATAAGATGTAATTTATACATGCACTTGTTAATTCCATTCAAAGCTCTGTCAGGGATGCTTTGGAGGCTTTGCTGCATTTAACTAACCTAAATTGTACATTTCACATTCAAGACTTGAACTAAAACAATAAGGTGCTTAACTAAAATTTAGAATCCAGAAACGTCAGCAGAAAAACAAAGATTGTCAAATAAAATTATTTTATTATAACTTATCATTTTTTGGGGGAAAGCTCTTTTATCCATTGTTTCTTAAACCCAGCCAGTATAGGTGTAAACTGACAGCACTTCTTGACTAAGCCTTTCATATTTTGGAAATTTTTAAGACTGAAAAAAGTAATTATTCCTTCTCCTTTGCCCATTTTGCAGCCTGTGTCTTTCTCCTTGCCTATTTTCCTCTAATATATTGTAGAAGCACTGAGGTTGAAATGACACCTAGGGCAAAATTTAGCCTCCATTACAAGTACAGACTTGACTAGCTGGGAAAAAGTGATTTCTATTGTGACATTAAAAACCCTTAAACTTAAGCACATGGAATAAGGGAAACAGGACATTGAGTGCTGGTAGGGTGATTGGTTTGTGTTGGTTCATGTCGCTTGGTGCTCCTGGTAGGGTAGGTTCAAACCTGCACTGTACTTCAAAACTGCAAATTGAGGTATAGCTCTTCCTTAGCCTAAAATTAGGTATAGTTATTAACCAAATTAATTTGGAAAGAAGACTGCAACATCAAATGAAAACAGCAAATTTGCATCTGCACCTAGATGGATGAAACTCGGTGGATCGAGAGACCTGAGAGACTGAGTTCTAGCTCAACAATTTCTGTTCATTTTCTGTGTATCAATGTGCACCTAGAAAATTTATTTTAGAGGAGTCCTTGCCTTGATTGCACCCTCTCAGATCAAGTGTTACAACATCTGAAATGTTCTCATTCCTTCAACTGAGGTCACATTGCTAGATTTTCTGGTCCTTTCTACTCTAAGATGTAGGCTGGTGCAGTACTTTAAAGGAAAAAAAATAAAGGACCAAGGTGGTATAGGAGATGGATATTACAGGTGGTAATCACCTTGAGAGGTCTCTTCCTTTTTGACTTTATTGACTTTACCTGAAATCCTTCATTGCACTGCCTCAATCTCATAGAGTATTTCAGACCCCCGAGACGCACAAGCAATACATAATTTTTGTATTAATTTGCCTCTAGATAGTTAAGCAAAAATGGGATAAAAAATGAGAATTATACAGACGCACTTGCTGAATCCTCCTGAAAGCACATAATCACTCAGGACAAGACTTTCAAGTTGTTTTATCTAACTTTTCTTCTGTACAATTGAGGTGTGTGTACTTAGTCTCTGTCATTAGCAAATCAGTAGAAGAATAAGCCTTCAGAGATGCTTCAGCTGACAAAGAGCTTTCTTGGGAGGGGATGTTTCCATAGAGAGAGCCTCTATGACCAACTTGGACTACAAGTCTAGTATTTACAAAGCTGAGTAGACGAGGTGAAACACAAAATTGACCAGCTTTGTTCACCTACAGAAAGTATATTCCACCTTGCTTATAAATTTAATTTAATTCCTTTACTTTTCCAAATATAATTGATAATTTGCATTATTAAAGAATAGTATTACATAGTTGAAATTAAGGAGAGTTTATCACTGGCATCTGAAAACATATTATATTACTGCCTAAATCTGGTAATTTCTTTATCATAAGCTGAGGGAGTGCTTACTTCTTGGATTTCTAGGAACCCTTATTGAAAGAGACTGTATTAGGATTCTGTAATGAACTCTGTTCCTCCGTAGAACATTATTATTATTATCATTATATTTCATGATTGCATTAGTTTTATAAAAATTTTAATTTTAACATTCACTCTGCAGAAACAAGAATTAAAACACTAAGTTAAATAAGAGCAATATTCATTGCCAAATTAATAACAATGATCATTGTATATCTTAGTAACAAAGCTGTGAATAACCACTGACAGTAGTAATTAAAGTAGTCATACTGTACTAAAACTGAAAGCTGAACCAAGGTGGTACTGAACAAACTGCCTCTTCTCCAATCCTAGGTGATTTGGACGTTAAATGTTTTTAAGTATTCATGTTCCCCAGGGGAAATATTTGACAGAAGAAGACAAAGAAGTAAGCCTCGACAAGAAGTTTTTTGGGTAAAAGTTAGCAAAGTTAGGGATGTTTTCTCAGTTCTTTGCCAGCTATGATCACAATTTGTTGTCCAAGGTCTAGGTCAATCACTGAAAGAAACAGATCACCAAGATTTGAGAGCACTTTGGTTCATCAGGATGGATGTCATCGTACAGACAAAATGTATCATTACTATGATGATTGCTTCACATAATAAAGAATGTTTGTCTAGAATGTTTTCTGAGAGAGACTGACACTGGTACAATCGTGGGTGTTCTCTGTAACAGGAAAAACAATTAGTTTTTAGTCATTTGCCTTCCTGGGAGTGCTACATTCTAAATTATATCTCTTGTTCTTCAACGAAGAGACTCTGTAAGAATATTTTTATTGCAAGACTTTCACATAATAAGGGTGGATCTGCTCCCCTTGCTTGCTGTCTGCGTCATTGTTTTTGGAACCTATAATCATACTGCAAGCATCTAGGTTTGAAAGCACTCTTTGATAATTTTCCAAAGCCCCTGCTGATGTTGTCGGGGTCAGATAAGTGAAAATCACTGAGGAGCCTCAGAGAATACTGGTGACAATGTGACCTGGATATCTTTCTAAAAGACTGCCTCTAGCACATCCAGGATAAGGCCTCATGCAAGAATTATTTGGTAAAATTTGTTGGCTTGTGTTAGATAGGAGGTCAGAGTCTGCGCTTATTATGGGCTTTCTGAGCCTTACCAAAACACATCTCTAACTCCATGTTTGTGCTTCCTGGCAGCAATCAATGCTGGGAGGATGTTTGAAAGACAAACTAGAAGCACACTTGTGGTGGAAAAAACATGTACTTGTTTCCAATAAGCACAAAAAAATTTACCTGCTTTACCTGAGGTATGTCTGGAATCCAAACCTCATCAAAGGTCACAAACTTTCTGTGCTCTGGTGGAAACATTCTTCCTGATCTCTAGAGCTGGTACCATTGTCTGGGCCTGTTCATGGATGAAGCAGTTTTTCTTGTCCCTTAATTCCAACTGAGAATCCAGGAGAGGACTCCATCTTCCATTAGAGTTCCTTTCACCTAAATGTTGGCATGTAAAGCCACACGTTGGCATGGTAGCTTCATCTGAGCTAATCATCCTCGACTGTCCTTGTAAAACACGTGTCCTGGCATGATAGAAAATACATTACTTGGCCCAGATTGTGGTATGCGAAGGTGGATTTGAAGGATTGTGTGGAACTTCCTTTTCATGAATAAAAATATTACAGCTGTTTTCAGAGCAATAACAATCAGTATTCAAAGAGAAAAATGACAAAACATTTTCTTTAGAAATGTACTGTTGTGTCTTCACTTGCTCTTTAAACACAGTCTGTGTCCTGAAGGTATTTTCTGGGTATAAGATGTTGACATAAAGGTGCTTTATAGATAAAAAGCAGACATTTAGCTTCATATTCAGATGTTACCTGAACCAAGGGCAGGTCTTTACAGGTCTCTGATGAATCTCACAGTGAAAATAATATTAGGGGTAGGTTGGAGAGGGGAACTAAATACATGGCAAGATCTTGCAATTATATCAAGTTGTAGTACTTTTGGATGTTACTTCCTGAATTTTCTCAGATTTTTCAGGTAAATTCTCCAGTGATTAGCTATGTTGAAATCACATTTGATTATAGCAACACTTTCAGTTAACCTAAAGAAAAACTGAACACTGAAAAGGTCATACCTTCTTTATATCCACCTCCTATAAACCCAAGACTTTATTGTTAGTGTAGTTGAAAACTTACCAGTCTTATAATTATTACTTCAGATCTAATTATTGCAGAGAAAAGCTATTTCTTGTGCAAAAAATTTCAACAGTAATAACAATTTAGTTATAATGTTGCAAACCACTTAGGTTTTACTTCTTTTCATTGTGTGATGTTGACCCATCCATTTTTCCTAATGGTCCCATATTTACTGGCTTCATTCAGTTATAGTGGTGTGTTTTGGTGAGCTGTCAGAATCAGGAATCCTTTTTTCCTTAATACTGTCATCCATATAAAACTATGGTTTTATAGTAAAGAAATGGTTAAAACACTACTCAGTATAAAAAAACGCGAAAACTTAGCACATTCTACTGACTACTGGATTTTTTTCGGATTTATTAGAAAAAGAGAGGAGATTTTCTAATAAAAACCTAATCATATATAGTTAATTTCTTTATAGTGTCTTAGACATTCTAGAGCTGCCTGTCCTACTAGTAGATTAAGCTCGTTATTTAGTGTTCAGACAAATATTCAGGCCTGGTTTCTGCTTCAAAGACCTTACTGTCTAAGTTTAGATACCTGACATGGAAATGAGAAGTGACAAGTGAAGAAAAGAAACAGCAGGGGAGAGAGGGAGCACAAAAGGATACATTTTGCGGAATTATCATGGAGTTTCTTGAAGGCATATTTCGTCTTACCTAAATTTAGTCATCAAAGTTATATATCTAGAATTAGCAAAGAGAAGACTGTTCCCACATGTGGTCAATGGAGCTGATTGCATGCCTTCAAAAAATTATTTAATTTAAAAATTTATTTAAAAGCAGATGAATAATTTTATGGATGCTACTATTTCCTTCCTCCAGCAACTGAAAAACCCTTAACTAGTCCTGCTCACTTGATTTTCAGTTTGTGATGCTTTGTAATACAAGTCTTTGTAAGAAGACCACCTAGCTAAGAAAAGATGATAAAATAATGGGACAATGATGAGAAATTACCTTAGTGAAAGATCATGGAGCTTCATGTCCTCCTTTCCACCATTTTAGATGTGTTTTAAAGAATGATACAGATTGATTCCAGTCTCCTCTTTTATTGCACTTAAATTTAGGACCCTGTCAGCTGTTATCTTTTCTATGGTGAGACCTTTCTTGCCTCAGAACAGAACAGCGTTCAGTGAGGGAAGTCCCACCCCAGCTCAGCCCTTTTCTTTCACAAGATTGCATAGGCCGAGCGTCTTGCGCCCCTGAGTAGCAGCACGAGTGTGCAAGACAGTCATTTGGTAAAAAGGTAAAGCAAATGCTTTCTCCTCAAAAAACCTTAATATCCAGTGGTAAACAGACTCAGAGACACAGCGCAGTATGGGTTTTCAGACTTCAGAGGACTCAACTACTCAAATTTTTGTGTTCTAAATTTTTCTATTATTCGGCTCTCACAAGCTAGACAAGGCAGAGGTGGCACTGCAAGAAACCTTTGTAATTGAGCCACTGTGTTGAATCATATCTGCATCCAGGGGCTGAGCAGAGGAAAGAAAAAAAGATGAGAGATGCTAAAAATGAAATTTCAGTTTTACTCCTAGACCATGTGTTAAAAGTCAGTACAGGCTTAATATACGGGACTAGTTTATTTTGTATAGACATTTTGACATGAAAAATAATCTTAATAATGGAAAACAATCAGGGAGTCTGCAAAATAAGTTATGATTAAGATGAAAAGATATTACTAGCCTATTCAGACCTTTGCAAGCCTCCAAATGCTAACATCATACCAGTAATTCAGAACTCTTGAAAGAGATATTCACTTATTTCCATTGGCTATCAAAGGAGAGCAGGAACATCCAGATTTCTGAATGCTGCATAGAAAGATGTTGAAGGCCTGGGAGTATCTGGGAGCCAGAGGGTGAATTAAGTCTTCCCTATGAACACCACTACCTTTTCAGTATTCAAAAGTCTACACCTGTTTTCAAGCTTGTATACCTGTTGTACAGAAGAAGATTGGGACTGAAACTGAATTTAGGTAGTCTGGATATGATCTGTAGGGAGCTCAGAATGGAAGAATGTCTTCCAACATAAGGGTTTGATCTGTGGCTAAAATGTCCTTCTTCCATAAATGTCATCACTCTTTAGACTGTAAATATCACCTGCATCATGTACAAAGACAGATTTTAAAATGGACAGATTTAATGCTTCTTTCTAACACAGGAAGCCTATTATTATCTAAAGGACAAAATCTATCTTTTTTTCCTTTCCTTTGTGTTGTAGTGAAAACGTAGATGTAAAGCAATACTCTGTCAACATCCTTTACACAGCACATGCAGATGAGTTAAAAATAATTGCTGGAAAATCCTTTACTGCAATACACAGAATTCAAAATTAAATCTGTCCCCTCACACCTCAGATACAGATCCTCAAACATGTAGTATATTCACGAGAAACTACACATGCTGAGGCTCTACCCCATAACCTCCCAGAGGTCTTTTTCCACACATTATGTAAGCACCCCCACTTTATAAAATGGAGATTTATTTCTGGACGAAGCATTTACATATCTGCCGGACAAAGCAATGTCAGATTAACATCTGAACCCTTACAATAACTGCACACAGTAAATATACTCTGCATGTCAGAGACATGCATTAAAACATTAATATAATCTTCACTGCATGCATTCAGCGTAGATTCCTATTGCAGAAACATGCTTAAAGAATATAGGTTATATATAATTTAAAATTAAAGAAGTGATGGATTTGTTCCTCTTCAGTTTAGACATTCTAGAGGACATGTAAGACTAGAAAGATGGAATAAACAATTGAAAAAAAAGAATAGAAATAATGGATTTTTGTTTAATCATGTTTACTCAAAAGTTATGAATGGAAGAAAATACATGTAGTGAGCCAAATGTAGTTTTCACTTGAAAATTTTGACAAAGTGAAATGTTAAAAACTTCTTTTTAATTGAAGTAAAGGTGGCTTTTTATCCACCTATTCAGCATTTTTCAAGAAAAAATTTGAAACAGAAATTTTCAAATGCATTTTTTATTTGCATAGGTTTTTCAAAGACAAAATCTATTTTTTTCTTAAAAAGAAACATGATAAATTTCCTTTTTACAATAATGAAACAAAACAAGGAAACCTAAATGAAATGATGGCCATACAGTTTACTGCTGAAAATCTGAATCCTTTTATTAGCATACCAGCCCAAAAAATTTCTCCAAGATTTAAGCAGCTGTCTTTTTAGCTACACTTCTTGAATGTTGAGTACCCCTTTTATTGTTCTTGATTTACTCTCTTGGATTTTCACAGAATCACATAATTGTTATGGTTGGAAGGGATCTCTGGAGATCACCTTATCCAAGTCCCTGCCAAGGCAGCATCTCCTGGAGCAGGTGACACAGGAACACATCCGGATGGGGTTTGGATGTCTCCAGAGAGGGAGACTCCATGCGCTCCCTGGGCAGCTGTTCCAGTGCTCTGCCACCCTCAACATAAAGACATTCTTCCTTGTGTTGAGGTGGAGCTTCTTGTGTTTTAGGTTATGGCCATTGTTCTTCATCCTGTCACCAAGCACCACTGAAAAGAGTCTGGCACCATCCCCTCAGCACCCATTTTTGAGATATTTATATGCATGGATGAAGTCTCCTATCAGTTGTCTCTTCACCAGATTGAACAGGCCCAGTTTCCACAGTCTCTCCTCATAAAAGAGATCCCCAGGATCCCACTGACCTTCCTGGCTATGAGGGCACATCGCCGACTCATGGTCGATCCGTCGCCCACCAGGACTCCCAGGTTCTATTCTGTAGTTTCCTTAAAATGTGATAAGCTTATAATATAACATCAGTGTATGTCAGAATTTTGCTATTGCAATTGCCAGATCACCCTCAAATCAGCTCCTACTGCATGTTTCAATAAATAATTTTATTTCTTTCCACAAGATAGAGAAGTGTGATTTAAAATCCTGCAGGAAACAGAGCACTAAGACTTAGGAATATAGCTAGAAATATTCAGATTAAACTGGTTTTCACTTAAAAATGCTCATACATCAATTTGAAAACCTTGTAGTTCTCTTAGGTTCTTTTGTGCAAATTCTCTTTGTTCGAGACAGAATTTATCCAGACTTTCATTCTTTGACATATTAGATCCATATTTCAAACTTTTGGCTGCTGGAGGTCCTGGATTTCAGCCATTTAATGAGGAATTGAGTAAAAAATATTTAGATAGATGAATAAATATTGATTTTATTGCTGTGGGTTGAAAGAAAAATATTTGAAATTTGGACAAAAAAAAAGTCTGTCTGCAAAAATAACCCCTGGATGTTTAGCTCTATTCAGAACTAAAATTTCTACCTCCAGATCTGTCAACATTTATTTTCTGAGCTTTAGTTCTTTTCTTCTTCATGACTCAAATTTCTCATTTGTAAAACAAGAATAAGTACACTTGCTCTGGTTATACAGAAGATGTAATTACAACTTAATGAAAGCTGACAGAATTGCCAATTTCAGCTCTATATGGTTTGAGAGGAGAACTGAAATTGTTAATTTCTCATCAAGAAAAAAATCTGGTTTATATCGTTACAACACATTTGAAACATTTCAATTGACATTTCATCATTTGTATTGTGATGTGGGATGTTATGGAATGGTATTGTATGGTGTGTTATGTAATACTAAAACACAGAATGGAAAGTAATTTCAGAAGAAAGATCAAAAAAATGAAAGAAATAGCTTATTTCAAACAATGTCAAAATGTAGTGTGTTGAATTGTGAGAGCTTTTATCCCATTTTTCTTCTGAACAATATTATATTGAATCTGACCCAATTTTGTAAAGTGTTTAATTTTTGAGTGAACTGTTCATTGCTGACGGGAATGTGGTTTTGTCAAAGATTCTTCTATTTGCTTGAAAAGTGCTGTGAAACCTAAGAGTGAGAAGTGCTATATAAAGAACAAAAATTGCTATAATGGGTCTGATCCCAAGCAAGCTAAAGAAAGATGACAGCTCAGATAACTTTCTCTTCTCCCTTTACACAGCTATGTAAGTACCAACCACACTCCTGTTTCCTGATCTCTCAGGGAAGGATGCCAAGATCTGGGCTTGAATCCTGTGTCAGTCGATACAGAAGAATCGTGGGCAGCGTAAATAACATGGCTTTATGTTAGATGGCTGAACTTTATGAAGTGTGGTAGAGTAAAAACATCCATTGCAGTATTTCCTGTTTCTGGGGTTTATGGCTATAGGTTGCAAGAAAACTATTTCGATTTTGGGAAAAAGTCTCATAGTTCCTCTTTTCAATGTGGGTTCTAGTGGGACTATTAAGGAAAGATGTCATCCCTCACATGATCATATGAGCTAATAAGGTGTCTGTAATGTTTTTAAACATTATTTTCATGGAACATATTGCAACTTAATAGTTGTAAATATCTTATCTATTAGTTGGGCACAAAACTGAGTCAAACAGGTTCACAAGCTGATGAAGGAGTGCTGACACAGAGAGAAACAAAAAAATGTGCACTCATTGACATAAACACAGAATTTTATTTTATCATGTATATTTACCTAGAAAAATAGTCTGGAATATACACAAAGAAACAATTATACATGCAGATCAAGTCTGATAGAAAAGAACATGCGAATCTTCCAAGATCTAACATTCAAGTTGAGCCAAGCCCAGACCAAAGTAACACTGAGAATAAGGTTGAAAGAGTAAAACTTTCTCTGTTTAAGTTGCATGAGAAATGTTTGGATGTGATTGGAATAAGGGGTATTTGGATCAATACTTGACTGAGAGCCTGAGTCACCATTGCCTGAGAGCTCAAACACTTCACTCTGCCAGGGCAGGATGTGTGTTCTAGGAAGTTAAAGTGCAACCTCACTGGGTGAAGCATCATGAAAAATCCAGCAGCTTTGAATGAGTGACACCAGCAAGGATAAAACAACAGGGGACCTCAATCTTCCTCCTTCAGGGCATTTATTTTTTAAGAAAGATGAAAGGCATTGTCACCCCTTTTACCCCTGAAGTATGATACTGAGCAATTGGTTCTTCTGGCTGCATGTCAGAGTCAGTTGCTCCCGAGTATCAAATACTGACCATCACTGAGGAGAGGGCAGTGGGACTCTTGGGTGCTAATTCTTGTTGGCACACAAAAGCAAGGCATGTAGGCAGATAAATACCTCAAAGCTGGAAAAAAACAAACGTGTGTGGCTTCTGAGAGTTAGAGGTTGAGACATACAGATCCCTGTGCCTCTAGGTTAAATAAAGTTTTGTCATCCTCAGCCTCTGAAGTGATTAAATTTGTCCCAGTATCATTAGAAAATGGAATTAGCAGCAATTTGTGGAGCCACAGTAGCCTGGGGGTGGTTTCAGCAGATACAGCGACACCACTCTAATAACAAGGGCTGAGAATGACACGTCACAATTACTGTTGGTGCTGCTGTTGATTTATGTCAATGCAACAGACATCCATCATTCAGCTTTATGCTGATTTCCTGAAAAGTATTTCTGTGTTTGTTAAAGTTACCAAGGCTTTGGTAACTTTGGGATGTGCTGGTGGGTCATGGAGAGACATGCAACATTTGTGAATAATGCACTGAAACTGAACATTAGAAGAAGGTTTTTGACAATCAGCCTTCAAACAGGAGAAGAAAGAATAGAAAAGAATATACATAATACCTAAGACATAATACCTAAACACACTTTTAAAAGACTAGTAAACCTATTTTCAAAGGATTGTGTAATGTTATATTTATAGTGGGAAAAGATAGTACTTGATGATTCTATGAGTCTTCTTCAAGTCTCTGTGCTTCTGAGAAGAAAGACATGCCACACTTTCATTTCTGCTTTGTTGAAGTGGGTCAGTCATAAACTGACCCTCTTCATTCTTTATTTGCTCTTTCTTTGATGATGGGAAGTATTGAGATGATTCTCTCTGTCCTTCTTTTTTTTGATGTCCCAAACAATAAAATCCATCAAATTTATTGAAAGTCACAGCAAAATACTTTTTTGATGCAATTCAAGGCCAAGCTCATAGTGAACCTGAAGTGAACTTTACCTAAACTTTTGGCTTAGATAGAAACAGTACAAACATGAATTTCATTTCCCCAACACTAGGTAAACACCCATCCAGTCATTGCATCAGCTAAGGAAAATGTAAAGGTTGTGTTGATAGAGACAAAGTCTGTGGCTTGTATCCATGTCAACAGACAGTAGGATCTCAAAATATCAATTAAAATGTATTTAATGCAACCGAATAAGCAAAAAAAAATGAGCATGAAAACTAAAAGACATAATTCCTTAATTTCCAACAAAACTTGAATTATAACCAAGAATTACCTCCAATTCTTCCTATCTGTCTTCTGTTCTATTTCTTCACTTACTTGAAAATAGATGCTTCTGTTAATATCCAGATTCACTGTATCAATGCAGCATACAGGAGAGTGGAAAAATCTCTTAGATATCCCAGGCCTTTTATGCTATGCTCTGAAGAACAGAATCAAATGCGACTTTTGAAATGTTTGGAGAATTCTTTGTGTAGAAGCCATTTTTCTTCCTACCAAATAGGCTGAAAAACTTACCTCTCACAGGAAGTAAAATCTTTCTGAACAAAATTAAGGGAAATGATCCTTCTTTTAGCAAAGCAAATATAGTTCCAGATTGGCCACCTAATAGACTTGAGAAACAAAATTATTCCTTAGCATAGAACACCAAACTAAAGCATTTAATTTCATTTTATTTATTTTAAATTTATAGTCCAATCTGTGCTACTTAACAACCTTCCTACTGCTTCTCTACCTCAGCTCTGAACTTAAACTTAGTTGGGAAAAGTGTTGCAAAAACACAGGAGCTTAAGATTCTTCCTAAGACCTCGTGTAACCTCCCAAATCCAATGTTATAATTGTCTGAGCACTTACAGATTTATTTTTCTTTGCAGCTTTCTTGAGCTGACATAAAGGTTGACAAGCCTGGTGACATAATGGCTATTATTTCAAGTAGTCTCTAAACAATATCATTTTTGTGCCCTTCTGCTTTCAATAAAATTATAGGTTTCTTTATTTTTTATGAAACAATGGCTCTCAGCCCTATGCCATCTTTCCTGGGCAAAATACCGATGAGATTGCCATGTCTCACTATTAATGCAATTATTGCTGCTGACGTCAGTGCAAGCACTGGCTCTGCTGAGGTCTCCATCCACGGTGCCAGTTGTGAGAACAGAGTTATAAACAATATCTTGTTATTTATCCTGCCTGTGTAAACCAAATAAATACAAATACTACCAAAAAAAAAATACAAATACTTCAAATAAATACAAATGCTACAAATAAACATAAATGCTGCAAAATAAAATAAACTGCTAATTCAAAATAAATCTAGATAAATGAAAGCAATATTTATGGAGATGGACTGGTGAGAGATCAGGTGGGAATGTGAAGAGTTGATAAAGTCTTATTACCTGCTTGGGGCTGAAAACTGAAATGACTTGGTAGGCATCCACTGGAAATTCAATCAGGTACCTGCACATAGCAGGTATTCCCTGAAAAAATCCAACATGTGTAGGCTTTCACTCAGTGTTTAGGTGTTCCATCCCTGTGCAGTCAGCAGTGGAGGAGGCCTGTCAAGATCTCTAAGGCATGAAGAAACTTTAAAGGGCTTGCTTCATCCCTTTTCCTCTCTACATCATCCCACTCTGAGGTTTGTTTCTAATAAGGGAATCAAAACTTACCTTCTTTTTCTTTTTCTTTTTCTTTTTCTTTTTCTTTTTCTTTTTCTTTTTCTTTTTCTTTTTCTTTTTCTTTTTCTTTTTCTTTTTCTTTTTCTTTTTCTTTTTCTTTTTCTTTTTTTCTTCTCTCTTTCTTAACAAAGCTTTTTTTTAATGTCCTTTAGATCAGCCAAAAAGAGCACGGCAGAAAGATATTGGCTCCACTTATCTGATGTTGTCTCTACTTGCATGAGGCTGGAAGCACTTAAACTGAAGGAGGAAGAAATAACCATGTTGTTGAAAGATGTGAAAATTTAGGGAGCTTCAGGAACATTTTACTTACTCTACCAACACTGGAAGAACTTCCCGTCCAGACACAAATCTCTAGCCCTCAACTCACGTTCTGAAAACCCACAAACCCTGGTGCTGACACTCATTAATATCTTTCTGCCTAGTCCTAAAATTTGACCCCATATTCCCGATAAACTTACTTTCTTCACTGGTATCTCAATGCTTTTCTTTTATTGGACTGCACCACATAGTCTAAACCAGATTTCTTTTAGGGGCGAAGGAAAGGCTGATGCACTCTAGAGCTGCATCCACCGAGGTGAAGTCGAAGTAAAGAGAGCATTAGTGCAACTCATACAGCATTTGATAGTAGTGCCCATAAGTGTGACCACACTTGTCCAAAAACATAAATGCCAAATTGGATCAAGTTATTTAAAAGCTCCAGGAATGATCTAGGAAAGGAGTTGATTTTATTAAATTAATTTGACTGGTTTAGATCAGCAATACAAAGGCAGAGAAGGTATTAACTGTTCCCTGTTAAAGAAATAAACACTAACAATGTAGTTCATTCAGTTTTACTAATGTCCTGGTAAATGGAGGTACTGTACCTAACACAAATGACTATCCAAAGGTATTTCTGCTGGAAGTTAAAGAAATTGCTAACCCCTAGAGAAGTTTTATTCTGCAAGGGCCTTCTAGCAGGAACAATGAGTGCAAATGACTTAGGTAATCTGAGATTTCTTTGCTGGTTTTGCTGGCTGTTTATTTTTTTAAGAATTATTGTGACTACTTTGTTGATGCATGGCATTATATACCTTAGTTTCCTATGACAACAGGTGAGTGAATTCCGTGATAGAGATGCCTTTCCATCCATGTGTGGTTTTATGCGTTATAGGGATACAGACCAGTGCAACAGACAAACAAGAAACTCAAATAATATATTTACATATTCTGAAGTAGCTGATACACTCAGAAATTTTGCAGGTGAGACAAATCCAAATGTACACAATCAACATCCTGCAGTACCTTCCACCTGATTAAACTAGCTATATATAGCAGAACCCTGCGTTCATTCAGGCAAGCAAAATGGTGTTTATGAATTTTATTTGAATTTTATGCTCCAGATCCTTACTCTTGAACATATCTTAATAATTTAGTTGAACAACAGATTTGTCTGCGTAAGACTGTTTGGTAATGCATTCTCTTCTACTAAGTAGTCATTAGGCTGCCCGCCCTAATGACTATGATCCAGATGTGGAATTCAAGGAACCTGGGTTTTATTTTGTCATTAATACAATGCATAACTTTTTAACAAGTCATTCTCTTACAATGAGAACTTGCGTAACTTTGAGTTATTCTGTGAAGCAGGAGCATCCAGACAGTTTACCCTTGCAAAATGCTGGTTTCTCTCCACTGGATATAACAGGAGCATAACCTGCTGCTGAGACTTACACATCTAACTTTTAAACACTTAAATTAGATCAATAATCCTGGTTGTATCTTTCAAAAAAGAAACTACATTGAGACAATAATTCATAAACTTTTTTTTTTTTTTTAGATTTCAGTGTGACTAGTGTCTTATTTCAAAAACAAAGCAAAACAAAAGAAAAGACAAAACCCCAAGAATTAACCAAGAAAAATCCCTGATGAAAGTCCAAAAAAAAAGCAAGAGTAATACTAAGGTTAAGGAGTCTAGCTGGAATAAGATCCATCAGATAAAATGATTAATCCTTAACATTAACAACAACAGATATGGAGAAATTTGGATCTTTCATAGTATCACATAGTGGTTTGTTGAAAGGAAAATTAAAGACCATCTCATTTCAAAATCCTATCAAGGGCTGGGACACTTCCCACTAGAACAGGTTCTTTGGGGCTCTATCCAACCTGGCCTTGAACTGTTCCTGGTGCAGCGTATATCCAAGTTCTCTGGTCTCTCTTTACCACCTTTCGAGTAAAGAATTTTTTCCTAATATGTAATCCAAATCTGACCTGCTTCAGTTTAAAACTATTCTCCCTTGTAGTGTTACTACCTGCCTGTATAAAAAATTCTTCTCCCTCTGTTTTATAAGGCCACTTAAAGTACTAGAAAGCCACAGCAGGGTCTCCATGGAGCTCTCTTCTCCACGCTGAACAACCTAAGCTCTCTCAGCCTTTCTTCACAGAAGTGTTCCATCCCTCATCCTTCTTGTTGTACAACAGACAGGGAGATCCGTGTATAATTTAAAATCACAATCACAATACATGCTGATTTGGAAGGGACCCACAATTATGATTGAGTCCAGTTCCTGGGCTTCCACAATACCATCCCCAAGAGTCACACCCTGTGCCTGAGATCATTGTTCAAATGCTTCTTGAACAGGGTTGGTGTTGGGACCACTTGCCTGGGGAACGTGTTCCAGTTCCCAACCACCTTCTAGGTGGCAAATATTTTTCAAAATATTTTGCCTTTAAGTTGCTGTGTCTACTCCAAGAGATTTTCATGTTTCCCCTTTCAGAGCTTTTTTTCCCTAACATCCTTACCCAGGCTGAACAAAATTTACAGCAGTATTACATCCTTTTCATCCTAAGAAATGATCCAACCATGCTGCAGGAGGAAGTATTAATAGTGGAACACTCCCCGAGTCATGGTTTCCCTACCTTAGCATGCCCATTGGTTATGTATAATCAGGATTATCCTCTGACCAGGATTTGATTGATTTTGTTTCCAGTGGATAAAACAGGATTCTCTAGAAGAGTTTAACAGTCACAAGAGCAACTGCTTCTTCTCAGGCAGCCCACCTTGTAGACAAAATGAGGACTGTCCAAATTGCTACCACCATCAATCTTCCTTGTCTTTAGCTTTCCACTGTAAGGTTATTTCACAAATTAGTAGAAACAAAAAGAACAGACCCAAAACATGGAACAAGCTGGGATCCATTCAGTTTTTGTTCTTCTCCAGACTTAGTAATTTAATGTACCTCCTACATAAATGAAGTACCTAAAAATTTTCATTGAGTGAAGTGAAAAAAGTATAAGGAGAGGCAAAAAATTTAATTCCTTTAGGAGAGCTTTCCTATGGAGGGTCCCAGTCTTTGCCTGCATACAATCTTCTCTCACATGAAGACAAAATAGAGATAAAACCCCAAAGAACAAAAATAAAAAAGTCCTCAACACCCTCTGTGATAACTAAAGTCACACGAGTTATATGAGCAACCTGATCAGATTCACGTCAGAAGTTTGGGCAAGTGAAATGCTTTCAAAGAATTCCCCTAATTCCAGAAAGAAAGGACATTTTCCTAGCTCAGACTGTGATAGAAGTGTGACAGCAAAATTGAGATCCTAAAAGCCTGAACAGGAAAACAAGAATACCTGTTTCAGTCCCCACAGCAAAAAAAAGGAAGAGAGTTTGTAATATCAAGAGATGACTACCTGAAGGTTGTATTTTTCTCAGTTAATTTCCATTATGTTGGACTTGCCCTTCCTGACAAGGTCTGAAGAAGATGTAGTTTATGAGGGTGGTTCAAGTGTGATAAAGAAGCTGCAAGTTGAGGACATGAAGGGTTAGGTGCCCTTGAGGAGCGAATGGGCTCAAGTGCTCTGAAAGGATTGATGTTATTAAATTGAATTATTATTATTAGCACTTGTACAACACGGGGCATGGATGAGCAAAAGAAGAGAAAAAAACTGCACATGAACAAAAGTGAAATTAAAATGCAGTGCAGAAAATATTGCAAGTAAACTACTAACACTTCATATTTATAAATATATATCTAACATATGCTAAATTAAAAAAAAAAAGAGCTGAAGAAAACACAAACATGTCAGATCAACTAGATACTTGTTTCAGACTCTGCCTTAAAATCTGATAAAAAATCAATTCTGGTCCACCAAGCTATGCAATAATCTGCCTTCCCGCAAAAGACTCCTTAACCCTTTGTAGCTGGGAGCTACATTGTTTGTGCCATTGAGCAGTACTTAATTGGAATCAACAGGCACTTGCTGATACGGGACAATTGTGGTAGCCAGTTCATGGACATGGATAATGCTACATCTAGATTTTTATGGAGAGTTGCATATTTCTGCATCTCCTACATGTGTCTCTGAGTGAATAGGTGTGTGTATATATGTATAAAATATATGTGTTTGCTTGTGAGCACAAAGCAGGAAATATATATATATATAAAAATACATGAAAGAACAGCTCTGCTTGGATTTCTTAAAAGATAAACAAACTCTATTAAATAGCAAGCCCACTGCTTTTATCAGAACCACAGTCACGCAATAACTTTAAGATAATACATTATTACTTGACATTTCCCACTGCTTTTTTACTCTGCAATTTGAGCTGCTTGGCTGATGGTTCATGTATTTTTGATTTTTTTTATCACTTATGTTTTAGATGAAGAAGAAGCAGATGGCGGGATCTGTCATTCACAACGGCTTTGAAGACCCTTGCTAGCATGTATACCAGAAGACAGTATCAAAATTACACATCAAGGTAGAGGAACAGTGGAGAGCATTTGTGGGGTAGCAATGAGATGAGAAATCTGTGCAATCATTATGCAAGGTTACAACATATCTAATACCAGAATGTGTCTAACTCTCCAAACTTGCCCACCCTTCAGACTTTTGTTAACTAACCTCCAGGGTTTAGTTTGGACTTAAAGTCATACTAAATGTAGTTCCTATCTTCCTTTCCGGAATTGGCTCACATTTTGCAAAATGTGTCCTTTCCCAACTCCCTGTGCACCCTGAGCCTCTTTGTTGGTGGGGCTGGGAGAGAAGCCATGGCTCTGTGTAAGCCCTGCTTGGCAATAATAAAAAACATCCGTGTATTATCATCATCACAGTTTCCAGCACAAATCCAAAACACAGCCCCATAACATCTCCTATGGAGAAAGTTTCCTCTGGCCCAGCCAAAACCAGCACATTGTATGACTCCTGGAATGTAAGAAACTTTCCAGCGATGAAAGAGTACTGACACGGATGATGTACTAAGAACAATTGTCAGGTACCCCATGGCCAGTCTAAGTATCTATATGGCAAGCATTTCCATGATTTTGACCAGCTTTCTCTTTACCAATCCTTGTAATGACTATTTAATAAGAACATACTTTCCAGAATAATATCTCATCTATGCCACAGCTCATGTTCCCACTGCGTCTTTGCTATGGTTTTCCCTACAAATATTGGTGCTTTATCTTTCCAAAACTTGTGTGCCAAGGAGCCAAAGGAATACTGGAAGAATGTGCATTCATAATGACTCCCATGGAGTCCTTACCCTGGACTTACCAACAAGTGGAGAAAGCCTAAGGATTGTGCCTCACACCTGATCATTCCACACCAACAGCAGAGCTGACAGCCCTGCACACATCAGGCCCTCCATGCCCTGATAAGGCCTGACAGTTTTAGAACAATGTTCATTTCTGCTGGCTAAATATGTCAGAAACCTAAAAAGAAATTGCCACCAAAAAAAAAAAATTTTTCAGGGAAGAACTTTAAAAAAAAAAAAAAGAAAGAAAAAAGTATTAATAAAACTACACTGCTTGAACTGACAATGCTGGACAGGTTGAAAATCAGGGCAAGGGACAGACAGTGAAGAGAACAAAAGGAGGGTCCAGGTAAATGACACTGATACAACTCCCATTAAAACTAACTGGATACTAGTCCATGTCGTGTTTCTCTTACCTAGCCCAAAGTAAAACTGTTCTGCAAGAAAAGTTCACACTGAGGAAAATCAAAGCCAGAAGACAAATTGTCCCCATTCACAATCTAAAGTTTGAGAGTCTGTTTATCACGGATCATTCTTTGCGCATACTCATGTCTTCATGAATTAATGCAGGTCTACATATGAAAATCAATGTTTCTTACACGTATAAACACCACAGATCTGAATCAATCTCTCAAAGCCAAAGAGGGTTAAATATTTAAACAAGCTATGTATTGAAATGCATTTTTAATGCCGTGAAGTCATTCTGATGAAAGATTACTCAAGAGCCTTCATTACTGAGTTTAGAGAGTAATGTGGTATTATTGGAACAGATGGCACAGCTGTGTGCAGCCTCAGCCCCCACCCGGCCCCCCCGGGGTAAATCCAAGTGCCACTCCTGTGCAAAGTCATCTGCTGTCAGCCAATGGACTGAATGGATGGATGGCTGCATCCAGCTCCCACATCCATGCACGACAGCCAGACTGGCTAAAGTCTTTAAGAACAAGCTCCTTAAAGAGAACGGCGCCTTCTGTGATCCCTTGTTTCCTACACACAGTGCAAGGCAGGAAGAGGGAAGCAGTGCCCCAAGCACTGAGTATGAACTCGTCGTGTTGCTCTGTGACTTAATTGCTAGGATTATGTGGTATCATTATGTCAACTGCAATTGTCTCCGTTAATTTCAAGCTGGCATCTCCCCCACCCCCCACTCCCATCCCGCCTTTCTTTCTTCCCTCCCCCTTGCTGAGTGAGTGTGTGTGGGTGTTGTGAGAGTGGCAAAGAGAAGGAAGAATCAACCGGACACAATTTGATGGTTATTAATTAAGGAAGACAAAGGAAGAAACAGGCAAGTGTGAAGTAAGGGTCTGTGCTGTGGCAGTCTGTGAAAGGATTAGCTACATGGATATTAACACTGTCACAGCTGTGGGGAAAAGGAGCCCTGCACCTCGGGAGGTACTTCTGAAGCTTTTCCTTGCATTGAGTTTTCTGTTGGATACAGGTACAAAGAATATCGGTCTATGACAAAGACGCTGGCTTCTGGATTTACACAACAAGATCAGATGCAGCACATTCCCTTTAGTCTATATTTGCAATATTGCATACAAAAAGTGTGCACAAAGACTCAGAATGCCTCTTTGCCAATTTTGCGTGATGTAATTTAAGTGGTTTCTATGGAAAAAATATCTAGTTTATTTGTGCGTCTCTTTATCCAGCTAGTGAATAGTCTGAGTTTTCTTAGGGGTTTCTTAAGCTGCTCAATAACATTCGGCTGTGCTGCATGATATTTTGGAACAGAAGCTAGAATCCAGATTAAAGGAGAGGTATTTTTGGGCAGCATCTGCTGGAGAACCATCAGTTTAGCAGACTCCACTAGAGAATACTCATGTAGATTTAAGTGCTTCTGTGAGCTGAAGTACCTACCTGTGTGTTGAATACCCAGGATAGACTTGACTTGTTAAATTTCAATTCCAGAAACAATAAATAAAGCTACAGAACATTTAGTGATGTCCATTATGTTCTGTGTTTCCTCCAGAAGTCTCCTTTCTGATCTCAAAAATATCTCTCTCCTTGATTGAACAGTCTTTCTATTGGACTGGTGATCCTCTTTTTGAGTCCAAGTGAGTTTTTCTGGGTAAGAGTCACAAAGACGGAATTCAATATTCCTGGTAAGATCACATAAATGACTTGTATAACAACATTATTTCTTCCTTACCACTACTACAGAAAATTCATTTCACATCTGTTAGGGCTGCATTTACTTCTTCCATAGCCACATGGATACTTCAAAGTCAAGCTGTAATCAAGTAAGACAAGGAAGACTTTCTCTTCCTTTGGACTTTACCAAATAAGTAAATTCCTGCCTTTTTGAAAAGTTTTATTTTTTAAATCCTTCATCATGCAATCTCTGATCCAGTGTAATGAGTATTAATTTAGTTTCTGAGGTCAGTTCTCTTTTTGGATGGTAAATAGTGGCTTTTCTGCTTTTGCATTCCCTATTAATTGTGAATTGCTTGGAAATTTCTTTTCCTTGCAAATGATTTGAAGCATAATTATCAAATGAAGCGGCAAACACAAAAACAATCCTTGCTCTGTTAAAATTCTTAAATTAAGATTTCAATATTATCAGACAAGTAAATAAAGCATCAAATGAGGTCCACAGAGAGGATAATACATTAGAATAGGAAAAAGGATTTACCTAATTTAAATTCTTTGCTTAGCTAAGTGGTTGTAAATACTACCAGATTTAGGAATCCAATATAGGTATACTTACATCAGCAGTGTGGGTTGCTATATGAAAAGTAACATGAATATTTCTGATAAGTACCTAAAAATTACCCTCAAATTTTTAAGTAATGCCATTTAATTTTTTTTTTCTCCAAAGAAAGTTATGTTAACTCATCCCTCATTTGGAGCAAGCTAAGAATATATGAGCAGTTACTTGGCTCAGCTGACAAGCAATAACTCCTCAGACCGCCACAGCTCTATTGATCCCTAAACAGTACTAGACGTCAGTGATTTTTAGGCAGGTAGAGTTTTAAGTGGGGATTTATAAATTATAAATTTATAAATTATAAATTTATGAAAGGGCACAGAGGTGGCAATGTAGATTTTGATTTGCAGGATTCTGCAGCTGTTAGTATTTGATCTTAAGAAGAATAGAAAATAGAAATTATTTTTCTAAGGAATTTTTCAAACTTTTTAGAACGTGGGAATCTGTAAACTGGATTAGACAAAAGAGCTGTCTAGTCCTGTCTTGGTCAAAATCTGGCAGCTTCTATTTCGATATGTTTTCAGCCCTGTTCTGGGAGTTGATCAAAGAGATGCAAACATGAGAAATGTTGCAGGCAAATTTAAAATAAGAATCATTACAGAAGTGTACTTTAACTTTTCAACTTGTTTTATTTAGTTTTAAATCAATGGCATTTCCTAGAAATCAAAAGGCTATAAAGGAAGTTAAAGAAAATGGAAGGATTTGAGCTAAGATACAGCACTCGGCAGAGATGATCATCAGACATTTTAATGGCCTTAAGAATTGCTGCAATTTGTGTTAAACTGAACTGCCAGACAGACATGGAAACCAGTGTAGAAAGTTCTGCTTTCCTAGAAGTAGTATCTATTAAAGGGTAAGATACCTCTCTAAATGGATGCTTAATGTGAGCTGAAACATCTTTGAAAAGCCAAGAAGGTCTCTACCATGATTTACATGTTTTACGCTCAAATACACTGTTTGTTTTTCTTACTACTCCTGCATATTCTCATCAAAACAAAAGACCATGGCTCCATGGCTTGCTGGATAAAGTTTTGCACATAGCTGACTGACTCTGAGCCAAATATGACCCTAAAGCCTCCCACTGCAGTGGCTTGATCCTAGAAAATTACTTATTATCTTGGTTACTGCAGTCTGTTAATGTGTTTACACGGATTCTCTACCTGTGGTGGTTTATGTCTTTTAAGTTTTGAGTAGGGGTTCTGCCCATGGAGACCTATCCCCACATTTATAGAATTGCTTCAAAACACCCTTAATTTCCAGAAGTGCTCTCTTCAGTTTTCCACTTTATTTATGTGGCTTCCATTCCATTTACAGGGCTTAAAGCATTAGTACAAAGAAGCTGGCAAGCAGAAAACCTTTTTGGCTGGAAAGGTAATGGAATTCTGTTCAGTTATTTTACTAGTAGAGGATGATTAGCACTAATTACAGCTTGTGACACTGAGAGAAATTTGGAGTAAAAATGCAAAATGCCCTTTAAAAATAACTATTGCAGAAATAATGTTATATGTCTTGTAGCAAACAAACAAAAAAGGTTTTCCATTTGCTGGACTGGATTTTTTGTTTAGTTTTATTTCATAATGTACTTGAACTTCATGGAAACTGCTTCATATTCAACCATGTTCTGTCAGCAGAATATTCCCTTTTTTCTTTTTCCTATTTTGTTCCAAATTTCAGAAGGAATTGGACAACATTAGGCAGACAGCACAGAAAAACACAAAAGTTCTTAACCCTGCGACCATTCATATTTAGCTATTTAAGAAAGAACTAGAAGAAAACAAGCTGATTTTTCTGTTTACGAAGGGAGATAGTCAGACATGTATCTCCTCCCCAGATATCACAGTGCTTTACAATAAGATACCTTACCGTATTACTTCTATATGTGATATTGGCAGCATTCTCCTAAACCGAAAAATATTTGACCTGCAGTTAGAGGAGCAGACACCAGCTTTTAAAACAGCCATGGCATCCCTGCCCACAGTTATGGGCATCTGAGCACCTACAGGTGTGCAATAGAGTTAACTCTGAGTCCAAAATTGCTCCAGATGCGTTACAACAGAAGGTATGTTTAACTCTTGAGAGGAAGTTCAGACTACACTCCCAACAATATTGTGAACAGCAGTCATCAAGGACAGGTATTTGAACTTCATTAAGACAGAGCTGTTAAACAGGAGGTGCCCTAATGGACTGAAGCTGAAGCTGTGCTTTTCCGTGGAGTGAACAGAACTGTCTCACAAAAGCTAGCAATTCCTCATTCAGAAGGATACTTATAGTTAAAATTCATACACTTTGAAATCAGTGCTTTAGAAATACATGCATAATTTTTTCTAATATGCCATTAAGACTTTTTAAAACACTGTGATCAGATCAGGTGTCTTCATTTCATTGGAAGTTGATGACAAAACACATCCTTTCCCATTCATCTTCAACTTGATTCATATTAAAATTTCAATCTTTTCACCAGCTATGTGTTTTTTCCTACTAAAGCCTCCCCCCGCTAATATCTCACTTTCTTTTCTTCTTTGCTCCTGTAATAGAATATCAGCTATTCAAGGCTGTTTTGCTTTTTTTCTCCTAATCATTGATTCTCAGGTGCTAGGACCCTGAAGCAATACTTTTGGTACATGGGGCAAACAGATGTTTTTGCAAGTGTGGCCTTGAGTAATTCCAAGAAAACATTCCTGCAGGTGAAACAGAAAAATGTCACTTGTGCTAGAAAGAGAATATCTACAGCAGTGACTCTCAACCTTGGAGAACTGGAGTGCCACTTCATCACTGAATAGAGCCACATGTTAATTATCCTTCTATTGAATTATGCTGTTACTCATTTCTGAGTTACTATCAGAAAACATTGTATGGTGATTTAACAACTTGTTAGGTCCAGGAAAAAAATCTCTAGTAGGAAAAATAAGAAAATGATGGGTTAACCTTGGGTATTTATTCAACATATGCAGCCAGTCAATATCATTACATTTTGCAGTTTGAATTTCCAAGCCCTTCACTTCCTTTTGTTAGAAGACCTCTTCAAACTCCTCTCAAGTCAGTGGAAAGTTCCTGCAGATCTGCACAAATTTTGGAACACACACTAAAAGAGTTAAAAGGGCCTAAAAGATTGTGAACCTTAGTTTGAATATCTAATTACTGTTTTGTTTTTAGCCCAGTGATTTTCCTCATGCTGTGCCAGATAAATGCTTTTCTTGCTTTTTTTCCTAAGGCACTGCTGCTTCCATGGTCATGCTGTCTGTGTGATACTGGGTAGGTTCATGTCTCATATCACTGAAACTCTCTAGACAATTTCAATCAAATCTGATAGAAAATGCAGAAGTCTGAGGGATAATCCAGACCCTACCAATGCCATGAGGAAAGACAAGTATTTTTTTTTCAATTAGTTACTGAAAGAAGGACATAATATGAATTCACTCCACATAAATCTGAGAGACAAGGAAGGAGAAGCAGATACCATGAGACCCGAAACAAAAACCAAAACTTCATTTCAACATTACCCCTTATCTAATACCCATAAACCCATTTATGGGATAGAAAATCATACACAACTGACCATCTCTCAAACTTCTGCTCACAGAACGTGTTTTTTGTGCACCAGTTTGCACAAAGGATACTTTAGACCACCCATCATAAAAAAGAAGTATGAATATAGTAGATGAGACAGTTCTTACGTGGAATGGTGGAAGTAATTTTTGTTTGGACTGAACATGAAAGGCCTACCAAGTCAGTTACAAAGCCCAGAGAGAGGAAAAAGTAAGTCAGTGTGAAAGGTCTGCTGGTCTTTCCTACTGGAGAGAAGCAAGATAAGGAGATTGAGAAGTGCCTCTAATGAGTTTGGGCCCGGCACTGAGATTAAATTCACCTCATGGGCTTTTGGTATTAAATTTAGATATACTGACAAGGATACAGGTTCTTATATAGAGAATAAAAGAATCCCCCTAAAAGGCAAAGGTGTATTTTCTCTTCTTTTGTGAGAGAGGTCTCCCACTTAGGGCAGTTAGCAGTATCCCTTGGGACAGAAAGGTGGTGCAGTCCATGGGTTGAAGTAAAGGAACTGTGAAGGTTTCCAGATTGACCTTAATTCCCAGCTCTACCCACATACAGATTTTAATACAGTTAGTATGTTACAATTCACAAGATATAAAGATATAAAAGTGAAACTAACAGGGATTATGGGTGGGATCTCATCCCGTGAGCCCTATGAAGATTAAAAATTAATTGCACTGATGTGGTCATTCTGTACCTGAGCTAAAGCTCACTGAAGATCACCGGTACTGAGCTATGTGGACATAACAGACCTGATCACCACAATATCAGATACTTTCATGTTGCATTCCACTGCTCAGTACATGCATTCAGATACAGTCTCAGGAAGAGCTCTGAAACCAGGTGGTAACATCATAGTAAAACTTAGTAAAAAACACAAAAAGTAGGAATTAAAGAAATGAACATTTATTTAAATTACATGATTTATTTTGGGTAAGAGAAACAAATGGAAATCTTGGCTCTTTTCACCTGGAAGCTCATAGGAAGGAAGCACAAATAACAGTGCACTGTAAATTTTTTGAACAGCTGAATACTACTTCTATAGATAAAAAATAAATTAAAAAAAAATTAACAGTCTAGTCTAAAGAGCTTAAAGTAGTCTGATCTGACCTCAAGTACCAAAATGAAATACATCCAGGTGTAATCACCTCAGTTTTCCCCAGCAGCTGGAAGAGAAATACAGAGACTTATCAGACTTATCAGACTTATCAGATTCAGAAATACAGAAACTTATGGTTAAGGTGGATGGAAAACATGTTTGCTCAACATTCCTTATCTGGATTTCATACATCTGCTAAATAAGCTGATGAGCCTTCTTTTAACAACCTTCTGCTCTTTCTAAGGACATTTAAAGCAGGATTCATCTCAGTTAACTCCTAAGTGTTTTAGCCAAAACCTATTGAGTCAGCTCCCTTTGCAGTCAGTGCGGTCAGAAAAAGACTCTTTCAACCACTGTGATGAAGTCCTTTCCAGAATCAACCATTGTAAAAGTTGAGTTTCCCTGCTCTCTAACAATAGCTTAAACTCCTAATTTCTCTAAGTACAGTTTTATATTCCATAATGTATAATGAGTATTGGTAGATATTTGTACATTCACATACGCAGAGATGCACAAATTTGTGTGTGCTGTTCTCTTGTCAGTTGACCGGTTCCAAAGGCTTTTCCTTTTTTTTTCATACTCTACAATAAGAAAACATACTCAAGCATTATGTTCTTGCTCAAAAGCACACCTATTTTAAAGGGATGTCTCAATTTCACCTAATTTTGAGATTTAGCTTATTTTACAGATAACTTGTTGACTTTATACTGCTCTTATTTCTTGAAAAAAAAGATGTCTGAGATCAGATTGAATCCTTGGAAGTTTAAATATTAGATGATCAGAATTATCATCATCAGTGTTCTCTTATACTTTACAAAAAGGCATCAAATTACTGTAGGTCTATTTTCATAAACGAATTTTATTTGATATTAGTTATATTACCTTCCTTTAATTCTATTTTAATTAAATCTCATATTAGCTATTTTATTGTTTGCCTTAGGTTAACTTTAAACTGACAAAAGGACATTTATCAGGGTCATTCCATTTTCCTTTCTAAATGTTTCTGTACTTTGAATTTTTGCAGATCTTTGGTGATTTTTCTGTGCCACAAGACTTCCTGTTATCCATTACATTCCAGACAAAACTGCACTCAGCTTTTTTGAAACTCTTGAATACTGAGATTTTGGGGTTTGTCTTCCTTCTTTACTTTCTCTATAATTAGTTTTTGAAAGCAAAGTATTTCAGTTCCATCACCCAGTGACCTGTAAACAACTTTTAACTTTTCTTCAACTACAGGGCAGAAAGACACTGATTGATAGGTATTAGTCAATTAAAACTTTTTTTTTCCTTAAAGATAGGTTGTCATTCTTTGTTCTCTCTTATCCACTGTATTCATATTTAAAAGGTTACATCAACTTATTTTAATATTCCAGTCATGTAACTCTTCACACCAGGCTTCAGTAACATGAACTAGGTCAAATTTATGCTCATAAATGAGCAATTCCAATTCCCTGTGTTTATTATCCAGGCTCCAAGCAGTGGTGTACAGGCAATTAAATAATTTCTTCTCCTCATGTCCTTCAGTGTCTTGATTAATTTGGTTCTCAACACTTCGATTTTGTTCTAAGTGAGTACATGTTTGTTCCTGTTTTTCACCCCTTTTCTTTCTCAGTTTAACACCTGTCTGGCTACAATTATTGAAACTTATTTCTTTGTACTAATTAAGTTTTAATCAGAATAAACTAATTGGCCAAAGCTAAAACTTTATGGGATTATGTACAGATTTCAATTAAACTCTCATCTAAAAAGACTTTCATTTCCAGGATAATTTTGGGTCAGAAGAACATGTCCAGGGTAGCCACTAGCTAGGACATATATACAGTCTGAATAAAATTTCCCATGAGAGTACTTTAATCTGCAGGAATTTCTTTTTTTTTTTTCCTAAGTGATCAACTTTCAGTCTTTCTTATTATAGGTTTTCCAGCTGGCATGTTTGCTTGTATATGTATTTAGTTATGGATGTACAAACTAAGTAGTGATTTAAAGGATGGTTGAATATGCTATGTGATATAAGGAAAACATTTGAGCCAATACAATTTTGTTGGGTTTTTTCGGCAGACATCACTCATGGCCTTACCTCATCTAAATACACACACACACACACAAACACACAAAAAATTATGAAATTCTAAGCAAAATATGGCACAGAGATTTTTTTTAAATGAACACTTAGTCTTACGGGGAAGTAATTTTGCCCTTTGGTCTTTTCTAGCCAGCTTGCTTGTCCAGAAGCTTTTTTATTTTGTAATTTCTGAAAGAAAAGTCATCCAAAGTTTAAGAGCTTTGATTTAACACAGAATATACTCAAAACTGGTTCACAAAGTGTTTTAAATTTAGGAGGAACATACTTTTGCTGTTTTTCACTTTCAGAATTTTATTTTGTATGTGTTCTGTCTTTACAGGACAGAAGGGATTTCTAAGAAAATTAGATGAGTAGTCTTCTGTTGTAGCCTTCTTTTGAGATCCCTAAAATCTCTTACATAAAATGCAATTAAGAATATACACCATCAACTAAAAAACCTTTTGAAAGAGAACTTTAGAATTTTCCACAAGCTTTATCCATGGCTCTCATGCCTTGGTCTTGGAACTCTTCAGGGTATCTTACCTTTTGCATTTCAGAAAACACATTAAAAATTAACATATTAAAACAGATTAAAAAATCCACACAGATAAAAATATTTCACAAAATTTGTCTGACTCGTTCAGATGGACATCTTGTTTCATTGGGACTAGTGTAGCATCATTACCAACAACTGTACATCATATTTGCATATTTCCAGTTTATTGTTGAACTGTGTCTTTAGACTGTTTTCCTGATTTCCGTATTGAAGATCCACTGAGAGCAGAAATGTCCTTTTCTTTTTAACAGTATATCTGCCCACAAATCCATCTCTAGTCATAAGAAATTTTTATTCAGTGTCTTGTTTACGCTGGCTACTAGCTGCCCATCTCCCACTGCAATGCTTTCCTTGTCCTCTGCTTTTTTCTTTCTTAAATGTTTTTACTTTCCTAGAATCAGACAAATGTTTTTACTTCCTGAATCAGAAATCAGCCATTTCTTGGCTTGCACAAGAATTTTTTCACTTTTTGGTTCCTGATCAAAGAGATCTGTTTTTAACTCTTCTGGTGTAAAATCTCTTTGTTTTTAACATAGTTTAAGTACAAAACTTCTCCATGATTTTGAGAAGAAAATTAATAAGTAACTTCACTGTTCAACTAATATCTCACCACAAGGCAACGTAATATTGTGTATAACACTGAACTGAAAAAAAAAAATCATAATCTTTTGCAAAATCTGCTGTTTGATTCTTCATAAATTCCCTTCACAACTGGTTTATCCAGTTACAGTCAGTCCTTGGCTCTACCCTTTTATAAACAGTAGAGAATGAATAAATAATTGATAGCATCAGAAGTGAAACTGGGACAGTTTCTGAACAGCATTCTGATAAAAACCACCCCTTCCACATGCATCCCTCCATTTCAAATCATGGCAACATGCATATAAAATATTCTGAACTGAGAAGAAACCATAACCAATATAGTTACTGGTTATAGTTATAACCAAAAAAGCAAAATATCCTCTAAGTTAATACTGGCTTATAAATTGCATTTTCTGCAGGAGAAAAACTGCATTTAGAATGAAACTAATTAAAGAAATATACACTACTGGGAAGAAGTTGCTGCTACAGTTAAGGAAATATGACTATTTGGTAAGGGAGCAGGGAAGAGTAAAGCTGTTTCTCATGTAGTAAAAACATTCAAAGTCTTGTGTACATTTGGTCTCATCCAAATGTAATTTGAGAAGCTCACTTTTAATCTAGTTTGGGCTCTGATGATAACAGCTTTAATTTATACAATCAGAGACATTGCTGAGTGACTTTGCCTTCCCCTACATCAAAGGTAATTATTATTTTTATAGTTCAATTAGCAAACATTACATTTCTGTTTTCCTTGCAAAGATGGCACCACCTAATTTAGCAATAACATACATATCCCTGATGCCCTCTCAGGGACATGATGTTATTATAATAGACTCTTCTGGACCTATTGATTCCTGGGAGCAAGTTTCCTTCCAATTTGCACCTTTCAACCCTTTTCTTTAAACCTACACTAATAGGGCAATTTGCCAGTTGTAGATCATAGGCTGCACTTTTTAAAAAAGAAATCTATACAGCATTTTGCTCCAGAACAGTGCTTTTATTACCTTTTTTATCTTAATGACCAGAAAGAGAAAAGATAGATCTGTTTCTTTGTATATAGATTCAAGGAAGGGATGTTTTTCCTGTACTGTAATTATTATTTTTTCTGAGATTTCCAAAAATTTTCATGTCCTGTCCTCAGATTAAATCAGCAACCTCTCCCTAAAAGGCTCTCCAAAGCAGAAAAAGAAGGAATGTTGCACTAGGCCAGCTTTAAGGAGATTTATCCAGTGACTTTAAGACAGAAATCAGAATGTCTGATTTATTTACAGACATTAGACATTGGGTCACTCACTTCTCAAGTGATCTTTCTAGTCACTCATGCAGGTGAACATCTATCAGTCACTCAGTCCTCTATGCGATGATACAGATTCTTAAGATGGAACAGTATAATTTTGTCTTCTGTGTTCTTAGGGATCAGGACAGGATGTTTTGTTGCTCTGTCATCCCTGAAGAGTTAAATGAAAGAGAGAGGCAATGATAGAAGTCAGTCAAACTTTGGATGGGTTGAAGGTACCTCTCAAGAAATAGCACCTCTCTCCTCTGATGGCAGACTAAACTAACTGGATTGAAACCATGAAAGCTACCCTTACAGCAAAGAATAAAATAGCTGGTATCATTACCTTGGTTATTAGAATAATCATCTGCAGCATGAATGTTTTATTCCCTTGATCTGATTCAATCAGGAACAAGTTTTTTAATTTATCTTTCATAACATAATACCCAAACTATTTTGTTATGAAGTGGCATCTTTTCTAGAATTTGAGCTTTGCCCATAAATCCCACTGAGGACTTGAGAAGTTTGTCGTAATGAAGGTTTAGTCAAAGTAAATACGTCTCTGTGGGAAATTTATGACTCTAACAAAACATTTTCTCATTAAAGAATCCATTTTCAACTGGGGACAGGGAAGGGAGACAACACCAAACTAAAAGTCCAAAGCAGTTTCTTAGGAGGCTATGTTCTGCAAGAATTGATCATAATTTATGGTTGCTTTAGGTACTCTGTATAGTACTCTGTATTTTCCAGGCTCCTGAGACAGTGGGGAATCCTGAGGAATGTTGACAGTCTGCTTCCTGAGGGTCACAGAGACTATTCCTTCATATTTTTCCTAACACTAGTTCAGGCAAAATGTGTGTTATGCTTCCCTTTGTCATGGCATTATCTGAAAGACCCCCATCACCTTAACCTTTAGGCTCTGGCTAAACCTGCTTAAGTAAGTCTTTGTCACGTTCCACTAGAGCATGTTTGCATTGATTATGCACAATTATATCCTTGCATCATGGCAATTCACCTGTGCACACTAGCCCCTACCAGAGTGATTTATTACCAGCTAAATTGTTGCTAGCAGAAACCTGTTTATCACTGTCACACGTGCAAGCAGCAGATATGAGTATCTGTATGATCAGGCTGTGTGTGCGTGTGTACGTGTGCATGTGTGCACACGTGCAGGTGTGGGACCCGGGGGTGGATGAAAGCATGCAAGCTCATGGACATTTTTAATTAACCCTGTCAAACCCACTCCCTGTCCCCTAAAACCCATCATTGCTGTCCAGTTTCATGCCATTTCTAGCACAAATATCAGTGGTTATAGAAATCTCTGTTGATCCTGATGTAACTTTATTGATCCCTTTCAACCTTCATCCATATAATGTCATTGAAGAGGTTCTTAAGGAAACAAGAACATTAATCAGCACACCAGTTAATTAAAGACATTGGAAACCTTCAGAAATGATGGAAGGACCCTGGAAAATAGGGACATTTTGACTTTCAGGAAACATGCTTTCTCTAGGTTCTTCTGGCACTTCTCTCTTTCAGATTTTAATGGGATCGGACAACTCGGAGTATTGTTTAATTTCCTAGAGAATATGATCCTTTACTGTTATGTGTCTCTTATTGTTCTTTCATTAGCAAACAAAAACGTGAAAAATGACATAGCAATGATTGGTTTCATATCAAATACTAAACAAAGATATTACATAAAACATTAAAGGTATCGTTGCCTTAACATTTAATGAGACAGATCTTCCACTGAAATTTAGAATGATAGAATCATAGGAAAGTTTGGGTTGGAAGGGATCTTAAAAACCATCTAATTCCTGAACTACAACAAACTAGAGAGAACGGGAGCCTGGATGTGCTGTCCCCTACCTTCATTTTCTTTTGCTTCACCAGCAAACTACCTCTCACATAAAATCTTGTCCTTAGGTTTACCTAGCTGTTTCACTTTCTAACATGATCCAATCTTGTGAGTGATCCTCAGTCGAACTGGGAGTCTCAGACAGGTTAGCACAACACCAAAATCAGACATCACACAGCTGATGATACCTGATGATACCTGGTTGGCAATCCCAGCTGAGTGGTGGAGGACCTGCCCTCCTAATCTGAAAAACGATCCCTGAGCTGTGTTGCTACATGATAATGGAGTGCGAATTTATACGGTGAAGCAACCCTTCAGGGCAGGGGGTGAGGCTGTTGTTCTGAGCTGTAGTTTTTCAGTGACTAAAACCAAACATGCCTTTTGTGTTGAACAAAGTAATGACCAGGATCTAGATTCAGGCATTCTTGAAATCTGTGAGCAGTCTGGATCAATTTGATCTGGATCTATTTGATAAACATGTCCCCATAGTACCTGGCAATGGCTTGAAGTAAATAAATACATTTAGTGCATATCCAAGGCAGTTCAGCCAAGTGGCCTAGTCCTCTAGTCCTCTAGTCCTAATCCTCTGCCACCAGAGTGAAATACAGAGGTTTACTTATTCCCAGTCTGAAATCAGTGCATCACATCCGTTTTGTTCCAAAAGTAATTGATTTTTAAGTGATTTTAATGCACCGATTGACAAACTATGCTGCCAAATTCTTATAGCTCCAGAACTGATGAAGTTTTTTTGAAAAACTAACACTGAGTTTTATGAGATGTGGCAAAGTTATCCACCAAATTATCCAAATGAGAAAGTCAGTACTTCATAGATATCTTAATACTGTTCCAGATAGTTTTAAAGGTGGGTGGTTTTATGGGTGGTTTTCTCTGGGTGGGAATGTTTTTGTTAGTGGTTGGGTTTGGTTTTTTTTGAGGTGGAGCAACTGTTTTTGTTTTGGTTTGATTTTTGTGTGGGTTTTGTTGTTGTTGTTGTTCAAAATGGCTTGTTCAAAAGGTCTAGGGAATGATCGAAAGTTGGGCAATCGAGACTGTTGGTTTTGTTCTGAGTTTTCCATAACTCATGATTTTTAAGCTGGGCACTTTTTTTCAGTCGTCCATATATGCATCTTATAGAAGCTTACAGGAACTTTATTTCTGGAAATTCTCTAAAAAAGTAACTTCTCTGCCAATGGGCAAGAAAGAAAAATTCCCAAGCTTGCTGTCCAGCAGTATAGGAAGAAAGGTATTTGAAACCATCCAAAAGTAGATTCTATTTGGCTACAGTTACGTATCTTTGTTGGACAGACAGGATCTTTTCCTGCAGGGCTTCAAAGAAACATAAAACATCTGAAAATTAGGCAATCTTAGATACCTAACTTATGCAGATTAGGTTCCATTACAGACCGCTACAGACAGATAACTTGCTTTTATTTGATTCTCAAGGGAAGTAATTCTCACAACTTTAATCTTTTTATCTAAAGAACTTATTTGGAATTTGCTTTGTTCTTGGCATAAAGGAGCTCAGATTAGCCAGCCTTTCAGCTGTGTTTGCAATAGCCATGTTTTTACTTAAGAATTAATATTGACTGGCTAAGGACAGATGATTTATTGTGTAATTCTGTAATTATTTCTTTTTTTCTGCATTGGGTAATTTGTGCTATGGAAATAGAAAGATGCTGCATTAGCAGCTAATGGGTTTTTGTGTTAACAAAAAATATTTTGTTATAAAAAGAATTCAGAAACCCTCAAAGAAGGAAATAGGCATCTTCCATGCTGCAGAGAGGGATCTATAACAATAAACAAACCCTGAAAAATATGTCTTTGCAAAGGTTGTCTTTTTTTTTCTGTAAATCTTTGTCTAAATGAATTAGCCAACCTAATTGAACTTTGGTAGAAAATAAAATACTTCTTGGCTAATATTCCAGTCTGGATTGAAAGACTAAAATTTCTGTGTTATAGATTTCTATGCTTGTCCTGTTTTTTGGAGAATCACAGAGTCATTAAGGTTGGAAAAGGTCTCCAAGTCCAACCTTTGACTGAATACCAGCACACACACTAAACCCTGTTATCTACACCCCATTAGAGACTCCGCCATTAAGTCCAGTCCTGAAGACAATACGGTCTACGCTATCCTCAAAGAAGCTCCTGAACAGCAAGTTCACTGAGCCATCAGTTTTCACTGTAAGCTTTATAGTTCATTTACAAACATCTAGTGTCATAACTCCAAACTAGTTGCAACATCAGTATGGGGCCTTTTGAACACTTGTTTATTCTGGAGTATCAGGGGAACATCTCAAATGTCACTAGCCGTGCAGAGCATTTGAATTATACCCTCACAACTAAATAGCCAGTAACAGCACTGAGAGCTTGAATGCCATTGCAACATAAGTCACACAGATTTGAATCTGAATTAAACTCGGTTGCTTACTCAGGTTTTCTCATTGTCTTTCAGGCCTAATGCTGTGGGCTGAAAACTGCCATTTTCTCAATTCTTTTTAAGAGAAGTTGAAAATTTCTAGCCAAGGCTGTAGTCTAAATTTTTATCTTCATGCTAATCCTTGATATGTAAACAGTAATTCAGTGAGAGACTAAACTCTCTCTTCTAGGATGATTTTTTACAGTGCATAGCTCATTTTCTGGTTCTATTACATTCTTGCAGAATGAGAACCATATTAGAGGACAAATACTAAATAAAATGAAATAATACTTAATGATAATTTTATTAGCCTATAGTTCGCAATAATTTCCTGGCACAGAAGATATGGAACATATTCAATTATAAAAAATAAATGAAGATTTTTCTGGGAGGGTATGGATGAGATTTCTTTCTAAATTTTGGTACATTCTTTAATTTTGTCTTTGTTTTGTCTTGAACTAAGGGTATCCATGTAAGTTCCCTCCTATATCACAGGAATGGCAGCCAGTAAGATGCCAGTAAAGGTTTCAACAGTTAAGTGATTAAATTAAAGTTTTTTAATTTAATGTGTTATTATCTAGACTCAGGATAGAGAGAGAATGGGCTCTGTTGATGCAGTGTGGATGTGGAGTTTTATAGCATCAGTGTATAGAGGGAGTGATATAAGGAGGCCATTACTTACTCTGGGAAGGACAATCTTTTGCCAGTAATAGCTGTTACTCAGGAAACAGACACCACCTGCCTTGAATCTGCTATAAAAAATTTGTTGGACTCCAGCTCTTAGAGGTAGTGGGCTGTAAAATATGAGTAAATCAAATTATTAACATTCTATTACTAACTAGAGATATTTAAGAATTTGTCTGAAGATGGCAAGGTATCTAGAAAATGTGAGGAAGAGTTAAGCACTTAATAACAGAAGATTAATTTAAAATAGAATAAACTCAAGACAACATTTGCCATCAGGAATCTGGAGTAGAAGGAAAAGACCATATCTGATTGCCTTAGCCACAATTTATGAGGCATCCTACTAAAAAATTTGTAAAAAGCAGTGGGAGAAGAAAATATCAGCCAAGGTAAATATAATATGGAGATTTTCCTACATTTCTGCAGGGTTGTTCTACTTTCTAATTATCTATAGAGAAACATTTTCATTACTTGAACAGACCTGATTATCGACCTGCTCCAAAGTCAATCAAAAGTCAACAGAAAGATAGAGTGACATTTTTCTCTGTCCAGCAAGACTAGAAAAACAGATCTCTTTTCATATGTTGATTATACTACCTGAGCATTCTTCACACATTAATTGATTTACCGTGCAAAAAGCTTAGATCCCCCGGGTAGAAAGCTAAAAACCACATTAATTTGTTCAAAATATGACAAAAACCAAAAAAACTTTGGCAGAATAAAACCAGCTGGAGTTTACGTTTTACTTTTACCTCTTTATTTTTTTTCTCCCTTTAACCTAGTTGAAGGAAACATGTTTGTGTTGTAGTTGGAGAGCACATCCAGTCACTGCACCTCAGCTGACAAACCATTAATCCCTTGAAATCTGATTTTTTGTGAACATCTGCACACATTCTGAGCTTTAGGCATGTGTGGGAATAGTTTTTAGTGGTGTCCTGGGTAGAGTAACAAAGGGGAGGTGTTTTTAGTGCTGTTCATAAAATATCATTTTCTGTCATGGCCGTGTGTGTGGTGGAGGAAGTTTTCAGCAGGGTCAGCTGACATTGGAAGTGGAACGTTTTGTTTCACCCTGTTTGTGGAAGACGAGTGCCACGTTAAAATCAGGGAATGGAAATGCAAGGGTATTCTTTGCTCCCCGCAGCTCCCAAGGGAGGTCCCTGACTTACATCCCGGGAAGTTGCACGTCACAACCGGGAGCTGTCATCTGAGGTCATCATAGCCCAGGAAGCTGGTTTTTTTTAGCAATCCCAAACCATGGGTTTGGAGAGGGAGAGCCTGTGGTACCACCACCACCAGCTGCCACAGACACTGCTTGGGACCCCTCGCCCTTTTCGCCAGCCACCAGAGCATTGTTTGCAAATTTCAGTGGCTGCTGCCACACAGATCCACACTGGCACCTTGGCAGAGTGAATCTTTTCAGACAAAATAGCCTCCCAGGCTTTGTTTTCCCCAGTTCCCCATTGTATTGTCTGTCTGGAAAAGAGCATTAAGCATTAAGCATTAAACATTAAGGTTTGTTTGCTACAGTCCTTTCTTTGTTCTCCTGGGCCACAAGGAACTGCCTGTGAGTGGAAGTCACTTTGTCTTAGTTCCAGGGTGACACCTTGCTTTTGTTGGTCAAACCATTCCCCCTTTCGTAAAATATTCTTTTTATTGTTGTGTTTATTGCTTTTATTTTTAGCCAAATTGTAGCTCTAATGTTTTTTTAACTTCTCATACTCTCCTTTTTTGTTTTCTTTTTTCCCCTCCACAGTCTTAAGCTTTTCCTCACTGCAAAAACATTACAAATGGTTTCTCAAAGTAGTTTACCATTATTAAAGAATTAATATTGGCATGAAGTTTTTAAGCTGAATGATGTCAATACACATCTAGTGAAAGAAAAGCATGCAGAAATTGTGTGTTTAAGACAATACAGACAATTTTTGAGAAGAGAAAACCCAAAATATCTATCTGTCTCTCAAGTTTTATTCTTTATTATTATGGTGGAGAGTAGTAACAGTCTAGATTACTTACCCAGGAGAAGACAGCGGGGGAATGGAGGCCTCTTAATTTGAAAAGAGATAATTTATTGTGTAATTAATTTGTCCAAAAAATACAGATATTGGTTGTTTCATTTCAACATTTTTGTATCTTTATTTAAACTACAGGTACACAGTTTAAAAGAAAACATGCTCTTTTATTTATTTGTGAATGGAAATAACCTGAATGAGAAATATCCTGACAAATGTCAGACTAAAGAACAATGCATAATTTCTGAAGTTAATATTTTAATGCAAAGGCATGGATCAGAGATCACTAGGCTAGAGAATTCTTCAGGTGGGTGTTCTGGGCATGACTGGACACTCTTCATAATTATCGGATTGTTTTATGGTTCCTAGAAATAATATTCCAGGGAAGGTCATGAACCTACAATTCATTCTACTTCAACAAAAAGTAATCTCTCACTCTCCTCTTTTCTTTCCCTTTCTTTCTTCCTTTCTTTCTTCCTTTCTTTCTTCCTTTCTTTCTTCTTTCCTTTCTTTGTCTTCCTTCCTTTTTTTCTTTGCCTTCCTTCCTTCCTTCCTTTCTTTCTTTGTCTTCCTAGAGAAAAGCAGATCTCTAGCAAGTTGCCTCCCAAACTGTAATTTTTTTTTAAAACCTGGGCTTAAAATTTGTCCAAACTGCTTCCCATTACATATTTATTTATACTGTAGTTTCTCCCTAACCAGCCATCAAGACCCACAGAGCCACTTGCTCACTCCCCCATCAGCAGAATATGGGAAGGAATTGGAAAGGTAAAAGCTGGAAAACTCATGGTTTAAGATAAAAACAGTTTATTAGGGAAAGCAAAAGGCACAAACATAAGCAAAACAAGACAAGAAACTAATTCACTCTTCCCATGGGCAGGCAGGTGTTCAGCCATCTCCAGGAGAGCAGGGCCCTGTCACAAATAATGGTTACTTGGAAGACAAACTTCACCACTTCAAATCTTCCTTCTTCCTCTCTCTTCCTCACCCTAAGTACTGAACACGATGTTACATGGTCTGGCACATTCCTTTGATCATTTAGGGTCACCTGTCCTGGCTGTGTCTCCTCCCAGCCTCCCAAGCGACCCCAGCCCCTCCTCAACCTGGCAGTACAAAAAGCAGAAAAGGCCTTTGCAACTCTGTGCAGACCCTGCTCAGAGATGACAAAAACATCTCTATGTTATCAACACATTGTTCAACACAAATCCAAAACACAGCCTTGTACCAGCCACTGGAAAGAGAATTAACTCTACCGCAGGCAAAACAAGAACAATTCAGTAAGGACAGGACAGGAGTTTTACTGCAGTTCAAAAGTCTTATGGCTGCCAAGTCAGAAATAAAAGATTTTTCAGTAGTAAATCCAGCTGCGTAACTACTCAGCTGAGTAGTCTCCAGTTGAGCACAGCATACATTTGGGTGATGGTTTTTTCCACCTACGTAGTACTTATTATGTTGAATACAAGAGTAACTCACTGAATCTTACTGAAGATGTTGGAGTAGAAGGTGCTTTGGCTTCTTGAAAGGAAGTTCAAACACAGAAGAAAGTACAGAGAATAGCCATAAAGATGTCAAGACTAAAACTAATAACATATGAAAAAAGTGGAGTAGTGTGCTAACTTGGTAAGATTCTGTTTGGATAAGAGTTTGAATATACAGTGAAAGTATATATAAATTCTTACCAGCTCCCCTCTTCCCCCTTGCTTAATTTTAAGGGAGCTAACCTGGCAAAGTTTTGACATGGAAAAAAGTGTTCCTGTGGCCTCTGTTTGTCCTTAGAAATGTTTAGTGTTGCAAGACCTGTCCTCTCTTCCCTTTCTCCTTTGTTTGTTTAAGAGGGTTTCATTGGATTTCTTGCATATCATGTCGCTTGGGTTTACAAAATATTGGCAAAGCTTTATAATAAGTAGCAAATCATTATTACGTGCTTTGGTGTTCATTGTAATACAATTAATCATCATAAATTTGCTTTGGTATATTCAAGTGGATGAAACAGCTAATTTCAAAGACAGCTTAGTTCAGAAAACCATCCAATTTATTATTATACTCTCACCTTTAAGAGCACAGAAAATGTTTTGTGCACAAGGTACATTGAGTAGGCATTATTAGATACATGATGGACAGGATGGAATAACTAATCAGTCTAGCATTCAGTTTCATATTATTGATAATTTATTTACCAGGAAAGAGTAAGTAATGAGACCATTTAAGTTGCTTACACTAGAGCTATACTAACCTTTCTAGAAAAATGGAAGGGAAAGGTATGTTTGGCATTCCAATCAGACTTGGTTTAATGGCCTGCTACAAGGCTTCATTTATTTATGTATTTGTTTGCTACTTGTGCAGAAGTCTCATGGGAAATTGAGTGGAGAACAAAAAGCAAGGTCTCACTGCCAGCTCTGTACCACCTTCAGAGAGAAAAGGTATGGCAGCTGCTCCTCTACATGAAAGGGTTACACATATAGTGTTTTGGCTTATGTCGCATTAAGAGATCTGTCAAGAGATGCATAAAATCCAGACAGACTCTATGACTTCAGTAATTTTCATAGAGTGGTTAGGCTTTTAACCGTAAATTTCAGAAGAATCAATTAAAATTTAAGAAAATAGTTGGACAAAGTGTGTTTATATTGGACATACCAATAGTGGACAAAGGTGTTTTATGTACCTAAAATATTTTCTTTTATAAAATAGCTCATCTTTGCACATCAACAAAACCCATGGAGGGATGTAGAAGCAATCCTGATTGTCTTTCTGTAAGGTGAATTCTGAAGATGGGAACCTCAATTTGCCCATCTGATTTCTCTGCAAAATTAATATTCATGTTAATCTCACTATTTCTTAAAAGTTCCTAAGGACCGTAGAGTCTGCCATTTCGTTGGCGATTGAAATTCAGACTGAATCTGAGTCTGGTTCCGTTTCCTGGATCTCCGATCTGAATCCCGATCTGGATCGTTTTTTCAAAGGAACAAGCTGGTTTTATACACTTTCCCAAGACACAGCACCTCCCTCCATGGTAACTCACCACACAACCCATCCTGTGTTGCCACGTCAGCAATGCACCTTCTATGGGGTGATCACCCACTGCTCACCCGCCCGTCAGCTGCCGGCTGGCTCCTCTCTGTAGGGGTCTGCCGCGTGACCCCTCCTCCCCCCAGGGTCTGTGCCGCCGTGTGCTCCTTCGCACGTATCTTTCCCTATATCGCTTCTAAGATTTTTTTTTTCTTAAGAAAGATAATAATGATTTTACTGAAATAAAACCAAGATCTTAGCCAAGCCCAGCTCCCAGTTGTGGGGTTTGTTTATTTGTTCACTTGATTACTGGTTTTTTCTGTTTGATTGATATGGGGGTTTTGAGGATGTTTATTAATGGGCTGGCTTTTGTAGTTGCATATTTTTTATTTTGTCTCCACGACTGAGTGGACATTGACAAGGCCTTTATATCTGTTCTGTTCCACATGTGTAGTGTAGCATGAGCAAGAGTTCTCTACTTATACAAAAGTTGTAAGGTAATTACAGATTTTCAGACATGGCAAGAACTGTGTAATGATCCTTGGCTGTCCACTCAACTAGTAGCCATGTAGCTAATCGGAAAAATAAAACCATTAAATTAAGAACTAAGGAGGCTACTCTCTTCTTCAAATATTTAAAAACAAGCAGAAAGCTTGCAGAGAGACACCTGAGGCATGGAGGCGGAAAAGACACCATCAGTACTGCCACCTTTTTTATAAAACAAAGCAAAACAAACCAACCAATTAATCAATTAATCAGTCAAGATGTAACTCTGCAGAGAAATGCTAAACTCAGGATTATTTCTCAAGGTTAGTATCCCTCATGCCAATGACTTATCCCTGTGTGTAAAATAGACCTGAATTTGAGTCTTCAAATTTTGTGCATCCTTTTGACAGCCGATGATTTACGCACATTAAACTAAATGTTTAAGAACATGGCAATCACCACACAGGATCAGGATTCCAGGCATTAGCTGTAACACATGCTTTGCAAACTGAGGATCTATCTGCTTATATTTAGGCAAATTCTTCACAGTTATGCAAATGGTCTTATTTGAAGGAAAGAAAAGCAGAGGAGGGGATAATAGTCTAGAAAGACTGGAACAAGAGAAAAAAATTGAACAAAAAATCTTGCCCTTGGACTTTGATTAAATTCATGCTGATGATAGCATTTATGATGGTAATATATATTAGGTTGGCTAGAGATATTTATTTTCCCCACATATACTCCCTAGAGAAGGGTAATTTGTTTCAGATTTTGTGTGTTTCCATCAAAATTTTGCAGTTTAGATTTACAATAATAGTAAAGAAAAATAAAGAAAATAAAAATAAATAATAATAATTATAATAATTTAAAAACCCCCCAAAAAACCTTGAATGAAACAAATGAAAGAGAGAAGATGAATATCAAGATACACATCATGTCTCAAATGATACTAGTTTATGTAGTTAGCTATATAAGAGACAAAGTGAAAGTTTCTAAATGCAGTGGAATTTTCAATATTTCAATGTATGTTTTACTCCAAACTGATTGATTTTTGTCTCTGTGTACTGTTGAGGCCACAGCACGCACACCATAAGCAGGCTTAATACTGCATAACTTTCACCATCTAAAAGCTATTGCTCATAAACTTGTAATTTGTTGCACCTTTCATTGGTATGGCCCTCAAGAAGATTACTTAGTACTTCCTAAAATATTTGTCCCAGAGAGGTGGACAAATGGCCTCTGGAAGGGATATCTTCCCCTCCCTTTTCATCAACTTGAATGGCACTGGTGTGTGTGTCTGTCTGTGTGTGTGTCTGTGTGTCTGTGTGTCTGTGTGTCTGTGTGTATATATAATGTATGTATGTATATACACACACACATATATATATATACACATCTAATTGAAGTTAACCTTGTCCTGGCCACGTTAACCAAAACGTATCTTCCTGGCCAAGGAAGATATCTCAGTAAAGAAAAAGTTGAATTCCAAGTCATACTGATCATTTATAGCAAAAACTAGGAAGTAAGGACAGATACGACCATACCCCTGTCAGGGTCTAAAGATCGGGTACCTAAACTTACATTTTTCTAGCTGTGATTCATTCTTGAATCTGCCTTCAGAGGTTCAAGAGACAGTAAGCAAAAGCTGCTTAGATAAACAATAGGCTGACTTCACAACTTTGAAATTAGAAACTTCTTTCAGGCTCATCCACCACTAGCATGAAGCTCTCATTTGTGGAAACTTCCATCTTTCCATGATTAATCTGATAGTCTCAAGTATTATCACGAACACACACTAACCCTTTCTGTTTTCTTAAGAAGTGGGCTACATCTGGAAGATTCGTTAAGATTCAAGCAGCCTCCACCAGGTTATTGATTATCATAAGAAAACTCATTAGCATTATTGAATCCTCTTTGTTATGACAGTAATCAGCAGCTCCTTCCTGGATTACTGGGAGCATTTTTGAAAGGTTTATGGCTTACTACTGATGTAGATAAATGTTTTTAGAATCCATGGTTTTGCCTTTCATGAATAAAAAGGTGATTGAACAAAGACTGCATTCATCATTCTGTTTATCGCCCTGAAACAACAAGTGTAATTTATAAACCAATAATACTTTTTTGTAGTGTTATACACATGTTCTAAAAGAATGGATCAAATTAATGCAGGCCCAGAAAACAACACCACCACAAGACTAATACATCCAAACCCTTAAGGGATTTGAAAGAATCCAACCAGCACGGTGACTTTGATAAGTGCTTTGTGGTTCGCTTTTTTTCATTTTCATTTATTTCTTTTTTCCCCTTTATTTTAGAAATAAAATGATGAATATCTTATAACGTTACAGCAATTCTCTTAACATTAACATAGGCAATAAATGCTTATCCTTAACTCATATTTTCAATAGTAACTCTTGGGAGTGGATATGTGTTAGGGAGTCTCTCTAAAGAGGTATATGGTTGTATAACGTAGCTTGTCTGGATGTGAAGAAATATCTAGAAAAAAAAATAACTCCTTCTCTGCAATCCCTTGAGAAGCATCACTAGGTACATCATCCTGCTCCAGAAGTGGGACTCTGTTTTCTACTTAGCCCCCTTAAAAATTTCTGAACTAGAAATGCGGCTTGCATCCTCTATTTTGCAAAAAAGAATTATTAGGTCACCAACTAAAAGTGTCCAATACATCTCACACCTCTTCCTCATTGGACTTAAATCCTCAACTACGTAATTCTTAACTTATGCTTAACAGTCGCTGAGGGCAGTCAAACCACTGAAGGAGAGAGACCTGAGAGAAGCAAAACCAGGAAGTTGTACCAGAACTGCCCAGTATTACATCTATCCTTTATCCCAGAGCACAGGGTTCAGGGCATTTCTCCTGGCATTGAGAATTAAACTGCTCATGTTAGAATTATAATCTTTGATTTTTAAGGACTAATCATCCAATTGCATGTTTAATTATTCTCATTTCCTCTAAACTAGATTCTTTTCCAGTGCTGAAATGTATTAAGTTCTGTGTCTATTTGTTAGTTTCTGTGTAATGTTTTGGTTGGTAAGACAGGTCCCTGAGTAACTTATACTTTTCTTTGTATAAGTGATTTCAGACAAAGGTGAAGTATCTGTCTTGGTTTTGCCAAGATGGCCAAACTGAACTGTTTATGCCTCAGTCTGAAAAATTGTTTCTCAGCCCTGAAATGCTGTCTCACATCTCCCTTTGTTACAGATGGTAAATCTTGTATTTTATCCACAGTATCATATGACATAGATACATCCACCTCCTTAATTCCAAATATAGAACAGAAACATATACTGAATATTTGTGATTTTTCTAAGTCCCTATTTATAATTTTTCCATCTGGAACTAGCAGACGTTTTTTTTTTATTCATGTCATATTTTATAATAAGTTTTTCTTTCATAATTGCCATTAGTCAACAGGGTTATTCTTTTACTTCTCTCATCTGATGTCTATATTATTAAACTGGCAATCCATATTTTTTGCAATATATTTCCCTATTTCCATAGTTTTTATATTGAAACCTTAAAAAGACTTCTAAAACTCAGACTTTCAGTTCCTGTTTTAAACAAGATGACAACATAAATCTTTTCAATTTTTCTGTATTTTGAAATCTGACTACTAATGGACAATGTGGAATATTCTTAAATAGTTACAATGTTTTTATTCATATTTCAGATTTGAAACTTTTGGCAATAATTCTTTTAAAAATTTTCCCAATTTTTGGGTAATTTTAAAAATAACTAGAAAGATGTTACAAAAAAAATCAATGTAGAAAGATCATAAGCTTTAATACTTAGAAGACTGCTAATGTTCAGATCAACAAATTATGTTTTTATAACCTGTTAAGGTCCTGAATTAAATTAATGGAAGTAAACCATTTTTTCTTCTATTGTAAAGCAGCTTTGTCTTGGGTTCTTCATTGTACATTATTTCAGACATTTGAGCAAGAGGTCTGTAGTAACAATGACTATTTTAAGATTTTTAAAATTCAGGTGCAAATTAAATAGCTGAATTAGGTATCCTAAGTACCATCCTCAGATGCTTCCCTTAATAGATGCACAGCTAAAGGTTGTGTTCCTTTCATGACTTTTTGTAAAGGGATTTGTCATAATAAGGAGCCTACAGGCTGGCTTTAATTTTTAAGTATGTGCCACTTGATTGTCATAGTATCATTTTCCCTCATTTATGTTGCTTTAAAACGCTCTTGATAATCCTAGAAAATCTATTAATTGCTAATGCTATCCTGTGTAATGAGATTACCCTAAGAAGTGTTTTGAAAGAATAAGAGGAAGCAAAAAGGCTTTCAAAAATATATCTCAGAAGGTTGTTCCAAACCTGTGCCAATAAATGTAAGATTTCCCCAATTCAAGTTAATCAAGCCAGTTTTGGCTGGCATACGGCAATCTTTAATTAAACTAATTTTGTTCCATCAATATCTTCCTCTTTCAAGATGAATTAAAGACTAAGATATGCCCGTCTACCAAGATTCAAATACAAAGTCTGTCAATTGGCAATAAAGAAGTTCCTGTTTACTCCTCTAGCAAAAAGACATTGCTTTTTCCTGATCCATTCTGAAATACCTGAGAATACAGTCATGCTTTAGAAGGCATATAAAGACTATGCAGCACAAATAAAGGTTCATTTAATGTTTGGAGTTTTAAATACTTTTGAGGTCAAATGATGACCCATCCTCTCCAAAGCCATATGGAGAATGATTCACATCATTCGCATTGACTGGATAAAAACTTTTGGCATCTCAGAATTAGTTGTCCTGGCTCCAGTTTTAGCTAACGGAGAGAAACTGACATATGTACATGGTGATTCATTCAATGAGAGTTTGTATGAAAAGAGCTGTCCTGCAAATTTCCCTCATTCTCATCATTTTTCAGAACTTAAACAGCTAGTTTGGACCAGTTCCTTATTTTTGGACAGTTAAACTAGATAAGATCAATGCCATCTCCAATAATTATGGTTTACTTAATAACATAATGCAATTCTTTTCCTCTGTTGAAGCATGTATGCCTAAAAGTCTGAAAGTGCACCAAATAATTAAATTGTGAAACTCCTTGCTTCAGGATGCAGCAGTTATTGCAATTTTATATGTATTACAGAAGTGATTGGATATGGTCATGGAAGAGAAATTCAATGAAATCTGTTAGATGCAAAGAAACAAGCTCTAGGGAAGAAAGTGGAGAGGTTTTTGTTTGGGTATTTTTGGTTGGTTTTGTTTCTTTGTTTACGTTTGGTTGGAAAATCGGTTGTTGGTATTTATGTTTCTTTTGATTTTTTTTTCTAAAAATCATTTCAGTAATAAGAATATTCTGCACAGTATCAAAAACTATGCTTATCTTATAGTTGGGGTCTTTCTAGGGACCTGACTGCACGAGTGAGAGGGGAAACTAAGCTAAAGTGATTGCTTGGTCTTTTGCCATGCAGTTATTTGTGTAATTTAAGTTCATGTAAGGTTAAAGTAGTGATACCAATTTTAAATTAGAATTCATAGGCCAGTGCTTTTTACGTAAGTTTGAGAAAGTAAAAATACTTTCTGTATCTTTCATCAGTGGGAACCAGAAGGTGAAACTAATCTTTGATTGAATGAGATAAGTGAGGTGCAAAAAATACAGTACACAAGACTTTTTAAAATGTGACAGTCTTTCTTTCAGAAAATTAAAGTACAGCAGTAAATATCAGTGAAAACCTTACTCAAAATCAGTTCTTATTTTTTATATCAGAGATTTTAAAGCACATCACAACTTCCAATCACTTGGGATAGCCCAAGGCAAAATCAACAAAACTTGCACAATTAGCACTAGATGAAGATTTGCTCAAGTATAGGACTTGGTCAAATAAGAGAATAATCAGGCATTGATAGAAGTATTTGAAAACAAGAATTACATTTAAAAAAGAAAAAAAAGAGAAAAAATCTGAAATTTGTTTTCAATCAACTGTAAAATACAACTTCTTGATTTATTACTAATCTCTCCCCCCATCAAAAAAAAAAAATCAGCAAAAACCAACAAACAAACCACCAAAAAACAATCAAACAGAAGTAAAAGAAAAAGTATGTGATTTTGAATTATACAATAACCCAGGACTAAGGACAGTTGTATACATGGAAGAAATGGAACTTTTTTGATCAAATTCTCTTTCTGTTTCTTGTCACTGGCATAAACTGTTTTTTTAAAAATCAAAAAAAAGCAAGTAAGTTCTTACATACTTTTGACTATCAGGCAAAATGAGTACTTATTTTCAAGGATTAATAGGTTTTGGTTTTGGTTTGTTTGTTTGCTTGCTTATAAATGTTATTTTCAACTTCTACTGCTGTATTTAAAATCCTGTCTCACTTGCCCAATAAATTTTACTGCTTCAATTTGCCTACCTATATGATTAATAGTTTTGTTAATTTTTAGTTCATTATGAACCTGATCCAATGATAGTTAAATCAGTTGGGTTTGGAAAAAAAAATTTCTTTCCCTGCACAACTGAAAGTAATTCCCCTTGCCACAAAATATTTGAAGTATTTTAAGTGATTGAATTACAGCATCATATCTCTTTTAAATTCAGTTCTGAAGAAAAGATATTTCAGCAAATTTATTAACCTTCCAATCCCTACAACATAAGCACAAAAAAACCTGTAGATTTCTCAGCTGAGTCAGATGGAAGTTAGAAAAGTGTCTATTCTTTTTAAACTGTATGTAACCAGTTCATCCATTAAGTAAACTACAACAAGTTCATGAAATTCTCTGAATTCTCATGTGATTAAAACACCCAGAAGAAAGCTTTCACTTCCATAAACTTTATGCTTAGCAATGCATATATATTTTTAAATGAATAAAAGAAAACGAGGAGCAGCTTTTTTCCAATGAGAGCTATTAATATTTTATATCTTGCTGAAGAGCTGCTTCCTTTTCTCTTTCTTCTTGACACCAGAGAGGCTATTAGCTCTTTATTTTTATGTTTCCCTTTTCCTAACCCCTACCGTGCCCCACAACCCAAATAATAACAACAACAACTTCAATCTGCCTCTCCCTGGTTGGGACACCGTACTTGCTATCTTTCCACTTTATTAACTTAAGCATTAGCTTTTTGAAGCGAGTAAAATTATAAATGACATGTAATCCTATGCTGGGTTGCAGAGGGCTGCTTTCTGAAGTCGTGATTGACTGAGGTGAACACGGAAAGGGAAAAATTTGTTCTGAGGGTTGCAAAGTGCCAAGCGATATGTCATGGCCTCTGGCAACAAGATCAGCATTGTATTTATAATCAGTGCAACATGCTGAGAGGGCAAATTAAGCTGCAGGAAGCCCAGCTGTGGCAGTGACATAAGGGGCCATACTTTACTCCATATCCTTTCACAGATGTTAACTTGTGCTGGAGCCACAGCTCCAACGATGGATTTCGAGTCTCACAGAACACAGGCTCCTCTCACAGATGAGGAATCACTCTTTCTCAGCTCATGTGGCATGGATCCTTGTATTTCACCAAGCCATTTAGTTCTATAAATCCCAATGGCTGTCTACGCTTATGAAAACTGTTCCAAAAGAGGTTGATAGACCCCACTGTAAATTAGGCTTTCTCTCCAAGTTGGGCCATAGTAATAAAATGAAGGCTAGTACGAGGTCAGACCCAATAAAGCAAATGTCAAAATTATGTCAGCAGGAAAATATGGAATGGACACATCTTCAGGACTTCAGAGATAAATATCTGCTGGTGATGCACTGCAGGGTCAGTGCCTGGATCACACAGCCTTTGAAAGAAGGAGTACAGATTTTCTGTGCAAGTCCCATTCTTGCAGTTGTAACTCGTACTGGGATGAGGTTGAAGTTTGGATACACAGTCAGTCCATTTGTGATGATTCTGCTGTGCAATACAGCCTGAATTTTAAACCCATTGTTGTCAGTTGCCTTTTAATCTCCACTTCAAAACCTGAGAGACAGAGAAGTATTAGTGGTATCCAACGCTGTGTTAGTACCAAGAGAAAGGGAGGTGAGAACTCCAATAAAGCTTAAGGGAACAAAGCGAAGGAAATTCATGTTTACGCAAACCTAGCAACTTGTATGTCAGTGGTAGCTGCATGTGAAGTGACCTTAAAACACTTTGAAAATCTCATATCTCAAAGACATCCTTCAGCTCAACCAAAACACATTCAGGTTGGTTAATTTTACATCAATGAGTAAAGATCAAAGTCCTCTTAGATGAGATTAGAAATATTGAAGCTTGAGATATCGGCCCCAAACTGCATCACATTCTGCCTCTCTGAGGAGATTTGGTGTTGGACACACAGTTAAAAATAACAATTTCACCATTTGCTTCTAAAAAGAGAAACAAAGATGTGACAAGCGTAGCAAAACTGTATTTGAATAGAGAATAGGACCAGAAATGCTTTAAATATCATACAGGTGACACAAACTACACAAATAGTATAAAAAATTAAAATTAAAATAAAAAATATAAAAGAAGAAATATAAATTTATTAATGGAAATAAATGAACATAAAATAACAACTCAAGTTTTACTTAGATGAAGTTACAATCCAGTCTGGGTATTTCTTATTTGTCTTGGTTCAGGCATGATGTTAACGTGTTGAAAATATGTTTTTCTCCCAATATTAAGGTTCTCCAAATATTGATAGGAAATCTGGGAAGAATCCAAGTGTTTTATTACATTAGATATTAGTTTTAGTGAAAATATACAAAAATTTAATTTAAAAACTTTCAAATTAATTATGAAATTTTATTCAAGAGCTACAGTGAAACATCCCCAAATTATATCAATTACAGATTTCAGAGGAAAAAAATAGGAAACTATCAACATTTTCTTGCACAGAAAGGTACATTGTGACTTTTCTTGTGCAAATATCTGATTTTGTTTCAACCATTTACCTCTGTATAGTCTTGAGCCACTGTCCCTACTTTTATGTAAGTGAGGTGGAGATTGGTGGCTGTCTCGGCCATAGCAACCCCAAAATAACCAAGTTTAAAATTCCTTTTGACAGGATGAAAAGTGCCAGCAAAACCTTTCCATGACAGTGTTCCTAGGGTCTTAAGTAGCTTTTAATTTATATCTTGCAAATTTCCTAAATTTTATTAAAATTTCACTGAATTTGTAGCCCTTAACTTGCTGTAAATCAAACTTTCATGTTCTTGCAGAATATGTACCTTTCTGAGGGTCCAGAACTTGGTATGATACTTGAACCCATCCACACTTACTTTTGTTCTATCATTTGCCTCACAAGGATTTCCTGATCACGTATTCAGGTATCTGAAACATTTACACCAAAATATCTTAAGCATAGCTCATTGTGGAAGGTGTTGGGAAGTATTTCCTTGAAGCATTCATCACACAATGCCTTGACTATACCAAATTCTAATTGTACAGATTCTAATTTATCTGCTTCCCATGCACTCTCTGGGATCAAAATGCACCTGGAAATTTAATCATATCTGAATTTCAATAACTTAGGTAAGGCAATGTTGTCTTGCATGTCAAGCATGTCAAAGAAAACAAAGATCTTGTTTTGTCACAGACATCAATTAACTTATTCAGATGACATTTAGCTATCATCTAAAGTATTTACACGCCTTCCATTAGTGTATGGTTTTAGATATTAATCTTACAACAGTTCTAGGAGGCTCCAAGAAACAGTGGCCTAGATTTATTCTATCTAATTTTATAGAATCATGGAATGGTAGAATACGCTGACTTGGAAAGTACCAATCAAGACCATTGAGTCCAACTCCCGGCCCTGCACCAGATGACACAAGAGTCACACCATCTATCTGAGAGCATTGTCCAAACACTTCTTGAATTCCAACGGGCTTGGTGCTGCGACCACTTCCCTGGGGAACCTGTTCCAGTGCCCAATCACCCTCTGGGTGAGAAACCTTCCCCTTATATCCAACCTAAACCTTCCCTGACTCAGCCTCAAGCTGTTTCCTGAAGTCCTGTCACTGGTCACCATAGAGAAGAGATCAGTGCCTGCCTCTCTGCTTCCCTTCATGAAGATATTGAAGACCAAAATGAGGTCTCCTCTCAGTCTCCTCTTTCCCAGGAGGAACAAACCCAGAGGCCTCAGCTGCTCCTCATACAGCTTCCCCTCAAGGCCCTTCGATATTCTCATGGCCCTATGCATTTTGTCAAGACACTAAAAAAAGGTGTAGCCACCTTGGACTCCGTCTTCAGCACAAAGCAAGAATAGGTGTTTCGTGACAGTTATGTAGCTCAGAGATGGGGTTGATGCCTGAGATGGCCACCTAAAAAACAGAGACTAGACAGGAATAAGGGAATAAACGTAGGTATTTATTTGAAATGCCTTCAAACGTACACCCTGGGGAGCCAGAGGCTACTCCCAAGATGGACCTCAAGTAGCAAGTTCTTCATACTTTTATAAGTTTGGTTCATTTGCATATCAGGGTTAATTCTCCAATTAAAACTTAAGTTAATGATGTCATTTCCCCAAGCTTGCCCCCGTTCTAAGATTTTGGTTTACACATTTTGGGCCTCAGACAATCTGAGTGTCCTTGGACTGCAAACTTAGAGAGGCTTGTTATGTCTAACTAGCATGAGAGAACAGAAGCTAACAGGCTACAAGAAACTTTAGAGTTACACGCTAGGCACTACAGTATTTGAAAAACATAAAAGTTAAAACTTAAGGCATCAGGGTGGATCTCTCTCTGGACTTGCTGTTTTTCCTTCATCACCTATTAATTATAATGGTAATTGTAATTATGCAATAGGGCAGATATTTCTGGACCAAGATGACATGTCTAAGGAATGTGTGGCACAGCTCAGGATGAAAATAACCCCCCAAGCACACCATGTGTTTGTTATCTTCTGCTCTAGTTTCCTATTCTCACACTATTCTATTGACTCTGTGTTTATTTTTTAAGTTGTATTGGATTATTCGGTAACTGAGACTGAACTGTATTTAAAGCGTGAAGACAGTTTTTCCATATGATATTGTCTGCTTTGAGACATCCCATAATAGTCCACAACTTTTTTCCATAAATAAATCAAAAACAAATGAACACCATTCAATAAACTTTTATCTCCATTTTTTAGAATAAATTCAATAAATATATCCATATTAAAAATCTATTAAAAAATGGTAGAGTGGTGTTGTACAAATATTAACATGAATAAATATACCAGAAAAGGGATAACAATCAACATACTAAAAAATTCTGAAGGAAGATGTTTCCTGGTGGAACTGTGTTTTGATCAATATTATTTGTTCTACATAATATCCTTATTTGTTGAACAGAAATGAAGCAGTCAACTTACACTGATATTTCCATTCCAAAATGACCTTCAAGAAAAACCATGCATTTTTCAAAAACAATAAAAATAGATGTAAAAATGTTGATACGTATTCCTCTTGGATTGTTTAATTTTAAGGATTTTTTTGACATTTTTACTTTTACAATTCCTGTCTGAATAATTCAATGTTTATTCATTCAGTGATAATATTTAAGTTGTGCTATGTCTTGGAATGGAGAATCATTTTTCAATGTTGGTATTTTTGCATGAAAGAAAAAAAGACAAGCAACTTCTTCATGTTTTTTTAGGGGGGGTATGTTTAAAGGAGAAATGGATGAATCAGGAGGCTAAGTAATGTAAAGGAAACCAGGGTTTCTCTTATATGTTGACATAAACTATTGGGAGTTGAAGTATATTCTGTCACAGAAAGCACTGATTTTGATACTGACCATGCAGGCTGTGAATGCTAATATTAATACTGTCAATAGACATGCTGTCATGAGAGTTTTAGATTTTCATTTTATGTTTTTTTTTTTAATATTACGTAACTGCTAAGGAATCAGAACAACTCCTGAAGCCCAAGATATCAAGGTATTTTTTGGATTCATTTTAACAGTTCAATTAAATATGGATATTTATTCATTGTTGAAGTATATCAGAGGTGATGGATTCATTTGGAATAATTAATTTAGACATTGGCGAGCTTCAATATTTTTAAGGTCCCCAGAAATTACTGATATACTTGTGTGCTGTTTGTCTTTTTTTCCCTTTTAAAAAAGAACTTTTATTTTTCAGGTGCAAAATTACACACTTAGTTTCCGTTTAGCCACAAAAAAAATTGAGATGATAAGCTGTGGCAAGCTCTAGGTATATGTATATAGAAAATATAATGATTTTGTCTGCAGTCCAGAGTCAAGCTGTAGAATGTAGTGTATGGAAAGTGCATCCATAAATAGAAAATGGAGACAAAAAGAAACTGAAGGAAGAAAATTCTAATGAGTCTTGTGCTACAGAGAGGCCATTTATGGCTTAGAAAGTCGCTGTATACATGAACCACTGACGAGTGTGAGAACACATCAGGAAAATGTTTGTCCTAACATTATTTGCCCCTCCAGGCAGCTGTAATCGGTCATTGCTGGAAGCAGGACACTGGGCTAGACATGTCTTGGTGTGACCTGCTCTGGCTTCTCTTCTGCTCATTCTTCTGCTCACTACTTGGAGAGATCAGAGATCAGACCTTTGCTCGTTCACACCTTGGCCTCTCTTCTGTGACTGCCCACAGAGGTCTCAATTAACAGCAATTTCGGGGATAATTTGAGTGATGGGCTCCCTGATGGCTGAATTCTCTACTGATCAAAGTCATCACAGCTCCATTAACTACAATACGGCAATGCCAATTTATACCAGAAGTGAATAAAGCCCAGAGTTATTGAAACAGGTCTGTAATCACTATACTCATTTTAAATACGGTGGCGAGAGGCCATTGAGATCAGAGAACAACAACATTGTTATCAGATGTTGTGCAGGAAGAGGTTGAGAGCTGAAGCCTTGAGCAGAAATGACGTTCTCTTCAACTTATTCACATGACATAGAACTATAATGGGAGTGAAGAAGGAGTTTCATGAAGAATAGATGGATTTCTGTAAACACTTGTTTAAAGTAAAGAAAATTATATTCAGATGAAAATAACTCAGAGACTATTTTTTTTTGTATTCCATCATAGCTAAGACTCAGAGACTATTTTTTTTTGTATTCCGTCATAGCTGAGACTGACCACATTTGGATGAAGGAAAATGGGTGACCATTTAGCTGAAACACTTTACATTAATTTTTTTTACAATATTTCCTGATAACGCTTTTCTTAATTTCTTCTTTAAAATGTCTTTTCACTTTTCAGTAAGAAATAAATACAGCAAATAGCAAGTTGTGTGGGTTTTTTTCTTGCTTGAAAAATAATGCTGAAGGAATTGTTTTGCAGTTGAAAATTAATGTAACCCATTATGTCCAGGAAATTTCTTCAATATATTTACTTGCCAAGTCTTCTGTCCTCGCGAAGAAAATTATTTTAATTTATCTCATTTTTCACAACTGGGCCAATGATTGTTTAACCTAAAGTGCCATTGTGACTAAGTAGAGAAATATCAGGGTTCTTGGTCATTTTGTTGAAGCTCAGCTATTAAGTCCACTACGTTAGCACTGAGAAACACAGAAATTGCCATTCAGAACAAAAAGTCCTAGAGAATACAACAGGGGATGAAAGCATTTCATTTGGCTTTTTTTGCACTGCTTTAGAACATTAAATAGAAAATTATATCTTTCCTATAAAACTGGGAAAGATGGATAAAAACAAGCTATAGAAAAGTTATAATTTTCAATTAGATGCTATAAATGTTTGGAGGTAATTTCTTACACATTTATGTATTTTCTGGCTCTTGCATAAAACTATTATTATTTCTTTATTGTTATACCTTTGTAATGAAGGTCTTACAATCCTTAAGTAAAATTGTGGCCTTAATGTTGACTCCGGAAACTGTAAAGTATTGTTGATTTAATGTACCTGGTTAGTATTTTCAAATTTCCCTGGAGGATTTAGATAAATGCCTTCTGCTAAGTTTTGGGGCTGAGGTCCTACCGTAGCCACTCATGCTTGTGTTCAACTTTATGCGCTTTTAGCTGTTCTACTCAAACCAGTAACTCAGAGCCACAGCTTGTCAAAGTCAATTGACAATTCTCACCTAAAATTTTTGTCAATACTCTGAAAGTCACCTATGGAAATTTAAGTCTTCCACCAAGGTAGTTATAAAAATATTCAACCTTTCATCTGTTGTATTATGATAAAAATTCAAAAGCACACATTATCAGAATAGCACTGTAGATTCTCCAAACCAGAGGCAGATTCCCTTTGGAGCTGCCTTTTGTCGAGCCAACTAAAAATTACTTCACCTGAAGTAACAGAACTATATAATTGTTTTAAAAACTTTGGAACTGAGAAACCACAATATTTTCTTGATTTCTAAGTGAAGAGGGACATATTTTTCTTTGTGGTTCTAGATGCATGTTTAAAACCTGAAATGGTAATAACAGGAAAAACCTCAAAAAAAATTGGTATAAAAAGAAACATTTTCGAATGATCCTGTTAAATGTTTCGAATAATTCTAAAAGCACTGAATAATTTCACGAGTTTTACTTTTTCTTGCAACTCAGCATGGCAAAGATTTGGGAATGACAGCTTCAAAATATTTGCAAAGCTATTTCTTATGCATACGAAAACCTAAAAAACAAAAGAGAAGCCAGAGTATCATCGGCACTAGACTTATTTGATGAGTGTCACAACAATGTTAAACTCAGATATGAGCAGAAAATTATTCCAAGAGAGGGTGCCTTTACCTTTCCCTTTTCTCTGGCCTGGGAGAAGGGTGAAAAAGCCATCTTCAGTTTTATCAAAGGATTTTAGGAGTCTGAGAGATTTATTGGAGTATGATAGATCAACCTGAGTGTTATGGACAGAATCCTTTGCTGATCTGCAGGGCACCACCAGTATGAAGGGGACTACTCGGGCTTGCTCTGAACACCAGTTTGTCTATAGGCCTCATATGCCATCTGGAGAGAAGGGAGATGGCACAGGTCACAATATTTTTTTTTTATCATTAGCTGAAATTAACATTTGTTGTCACCAATCAAAATAAAGCAACAAATAATAATATATAAAACAAATGAAATTCATAAAAATGAAGGTATTTGAAAAATAGGGGGAAGGAAAGAGATAAAAATCACATGGTCATATTTCCCTCTAGTCCTCCTGGAGGTAAACAGGCAAATTTTAAAGAATATACAAAAAACATATGAGCTTGATAAGGGAAGAAAGCCCATGACAGTGAGAAAAAGAAAGAGAGAGAAAAAAGCAAATATACCTAAACATTTGATGCAGACTTTCAAGGCCAAAAAGGAATTTAACAGCCTTTCAGAACAGAAACTGTGATGAAATATGATCTTTAACCACACTAAGTCTTAGGGGTGTCTTTTTACAATAAGAGCAAGAAAATGCAAATGAATTTAAGTCAGATGAAAATCTTTGATTATACAATGCATTAGTCAGATCCACACTTAGATTACAGTGATCAGTTCTGGTCATCACATTACAACATAAAATATTGAAACACTTGACAAGGTAAAGAGAAAGGAGATGAGTTTGATCTTAGGCTGTGATTATATTGTATTAATGACTTCCTATCATATTACTGGCTTCTCCATCTTATCAAGGAAACACCACTTCCTAATTGAGTAAGAAGCCAGCAAAAAGAGGCAGGATTTTAGAAATTTTTATTACTATTATTATTATTATTATTATTATTATTATTATTATTATTATTATTATTATTATTATTATTATACAATATCACTGCCTTTTTAACATTCCTTTTCATAAGCTGCATACACCATCCTTATTTAAAGAAAAGTACACTAAATTAGGCTGCATATTTCAATTGGGGCACTGTGATTCACTGATCAATAAAGCTAAATAAGAGCAGAGCATTACATATGCAAGATATTCAGTAAAAATATCTAACGCTTTATCTCAAGAAGAAGAACCCATGCACAAACAAAATAGGAGGCAGCTTTTAAAAATGAAGACAGTGTGCCAAGAATATAATTCCATTCCGTGATAGAGTTATATTGAGTGATTTGGTTACTGAAGTCTAGGTAAGTTGCACTGTGAAATGCGTAGTGGCTAATCTGTTTTTATCTGTGACCCTGCCACATTATCATTCCTGTGATATTCACCTAGCAAGAGAAAAGAAATGGATCATGGGGCAAAGCTCACCATAAGTCAAAGGCAGACAAAAAAATTTTTAGTCCTATAAGGTTGTTTTGCTGCTGACAGAATCGTGCTACCCTGTAAGAGAAAAAATAGGTAGCATGGGACAATCTTAGCAGAGGGAGATGCTAAGCCAACCTTTGAAAGTCTGCCCTGTACTAAAGCTCACTGTGCTGTGGTTCTCCTTGCCATGGAGTCTCCGAGTAAGAAAAACCTCAGGTCTAAACCAGAAAATTAACATTCAGGGCCTTCAGATCCACTGCTCTACTTGTGGACAATCTCCTGCTCCTTTTTAGCTGTTAGTGTTGTAAGAAATTCGTTATAGAACTTATATTTATATACTTAGACACAAATATTTTGGTCAGAGAAACAAATAAGAACAAACAAACAGACTTGCTTATTTACACTCCTCCTGTAAAAAGGAAATTGGAATTAATATTTTCCTGGGAATATAGTATTTGAAAAGTTGTAGGAAACTGACCAAGTTGGAACTCTGATTTCAAAGGGGATCTCAGCAACATTATTTTTTTCCAAGAGAAGGGTTAAAAACTGCTTAATTATAGTTAAAGTAGTCAAGATCTGAAAGTGGCAGTGTTGTATTGGGCATTTTCATCATGCATTAACCTCATTATTAACCTCTTCTTAATTGCTTCTACTTTATTTCATTTATTCCCCTTTGTTTGAGGAAAAGCAGTTATTTACCTTTGACTCTAACTGGAAACTTGAGTTGTATCCTTTAAACGGAAAAAAATATTTTCTTCAACAAGAAAACTTTTGCCATGTAACATGCTTCCCATTCTTCTTGAGGCAGTTTATCAAAATAACTTGTAGGTCCTTTGTTTAAATAATATACAAAGCCTTCATGCTGGGAAACATAAAATACACAAAGGTTAATGTTAATCTTATGGGTATCAGTCTCTGTTCAATAGGCAATGGAAAAGCCTATTGAAAAAGAACCTCCAGAGGGTGATTTGGAATGCTGTCTGGACTCTGAATTGTCCCGCAGGGAGATGTAGCTCTCACCATCATTGTATAAGAAGACTGGGAATTAACATTACTGGTCTATGTGAATAGCCTATGTCGTTTCCAGAAATGGGGAGAAAAAGAAAGAAAAAGGACAAGAATAGGAAAACAAAATTAAGGAAAAAAGCCTGAAGAGAAACAAGCACTCATTCCCTGCACCACATACTACAATCAAATGGGTACAGCAATCCTTCCCCCTATGCGTTATGTTCAAAGATACTTGGACTGCAAAGTCAAGCACTTAAACATGAGTAAATTTCTGACAGAGATCACCTCTAGATGATTTAGCTAACTGAACTACTTGTAGTGGTGAAATGTTGGATTTTTGAGGACCATCTGATGAACCAGGACATATACTGGCTAAAGTGAATTTCTCTTTAGTTCTGGAGGCCATGGCTCATGACGCAGTTACACCACACACAATGGTCACTGAGATAATGAATCATGAATGGAAAGGAGTCTTACTTACAAAGGGTGATCCCTTACAGCCAAAAGATTATCCCTGTCATGGAAATAACAGTGCACCAGCACAGATTTATCAAGGGGTTAAGAGTGTTTTGAACTTTTACATGGGAACCCTCCATTTTGAGCGAGGTGAAAAAACTCATCTGTTTTGCAACTCTATCAAACCTTAATCCACTCAGCATCAGTGAAATCAGTGCATTAGGCCCTTTTTTTATTATAACTGGTCACAGTAGATTACTTTATATTCCTTATTTTATTATTATTTTGATTTTTGTACATTAGAGTCATGACTGTTGTAATTGTTCATTTGCTTGTTTTTTATTTCCTTCACACTGAATCACATTGGAGTTTTGCAATAACAACTGAAAAAAACCCAGTCCTCTGGAAATATCATATTTCACATATTATTTCTGAGGGTGATACATTTTGAGGTTCTTTTCTGGGAAAAATCATAATTCATAATCTTACCCTGGAAAGAAGAAAAAAATTCCTACAAAGGTAGAGAAACAATAGGCAGCAAGCACTACAGTGAATGTTTAAATTCCTTTTCAAGCGTAATAATTCTTTCAGATTTAACTCATCGTCACCTCTGTTTTTTCGAGGTGTATAGGACCATGCTGCAAAAGCAGTATTTGAACTGACGGAAAAGTGTGTTCAGGGGGAAGGAGGAGTAAACATTCCCGGTAGTCCTACTGAGGGTTGCTGCACTTGCATATGGGATTGGAACAGCTACTCACCCAGCATTACACCAGTGCAGAGACACCTGGGCTCCAGCCTGAACTTGCTCATCACCCGAAGAAAGCTGTCCAAGCATCACTGAGCTCCATGAGCTAACTTTCGGCCTCAGAGTGGCAGGCAACAGGAAATGATCATGCCCATCCAACCTTCCATGATTTCTGCAGTTCCCTCCTAGGCAGTGTGGCAGAATGCTGACCCTCAGAGACTTACGAGTCCCTGAAGTTTTCAGGCAGCCCATGGCACACAGGTTCAGTCTCTGTGAGCTGTCTCCTATTGCTTTATTTCTGTCATGTGTCCCACTGCAGGCATTTGACTCATGCATAGATGCTGCAAGGCACAACTGGATAGAATACAATCCAATAAAACAACAAAACAAACTGAAGAATACAGCAGTGGGAGAATAAATATTCCATGGAACTTGTGCCAAGGTTACATGTTTAACAGTTTTCCACTTTATTGTCAATTACTTGAATCTCATAGAGTGAGGGCAGACATTTTTATAGCACTTTCTGTTTAGCATTGGACATTTGAAGTGGCACAGCAGAAAGGAAGGTGAGTTTTTAGCTATAAATTGTGTTTTGCAATATGAAAGCTGCATAATAATGAATGATATAAGTTTTTTTCGATTTCCATTTTTCTTCCTTACCCAAGAAAGGACCAAATCATTCTGAAAACACATTAGAAGTCAATGACAAAGTAATAGAAAATGCTGACATTTGGAAATATCTTTCTGAGAAAGTTCTCTAAGTGCTAGTTTTCAGAATCTATTCTACCCATGTAGATAAACCTGGAGGCAAGGAGCACAGGTGATGTCCTTCATACTGATTGAAAAATCGATTCTCATTAATATGAAAGGACCAGTGACTAAATTTTTTTTCATCACCAGAATGCTAGTATTCTTTCATACTGTTATTTATTATTATTATTATTGTTATTATTATTATTATTGATAATAACTATCAGTGATATCTTCACATTTATATAGTGCCTTTTCTCTCAAAAGGTCCCAGTGCCTGGACACCAAAAATCACTTCCCTAATCATGGAGATGCAGCCTTGATTTTTATCTGTGACCTGTGATGCGGCACAGCAAACAAGGAGACAAATCCCATGAATACTAAAGCATCTTAGTGCAATTCAATTTGCTCGTGTGAGCAAACTCTTCAGTTTCAAGATTTTGTACGCAGTGGAACAGCACAGCGTAACTTGGAGTACAGAAACATCACGGTAGCAACGGTGAATCTTCTGCAATAAAAAGTTAGGCATGCACTTAAATATATATATATATACCTAGGCTGAGTTTTATTATGAAAAATTGGTCTCTTGAGTCACTCGTGTCCTCCCCGTATACTGGAAAGAGGGAAGACTTTCCAGAACATTCATAGCCTCAGCCTAAGGCCAATACTTATGAGAGCCGGCATGAAGGATCCACTACAGTCACTCTCCATTGAATGTATAGGAAACCAAACAAAATTAATTATTCAAACACACAGCTTTTAATGCTATAAAACCAGGAGAACTGGATCTTACCTCAGTCAGCAACATAATGTTCAGAACCCCTGTTTTAATGACTGCAGATCTTATATAGGACACTTTACATGGATACACACACACATATACGTGTGCCCATATGTGTGCATTTGTCTATTTATGCAGGTACTTAACAATGTTTATAAATAGATGTGCCTAAGATATTTAGGAAAGTACTTAAGAAGACTGCTTCACACAGATGACTAAATCTGGAAAACCTGAAACTTGTCTCAAATTTCCCATCTGGTGAAAAAACATATGCAAATAATTTATTAATGAGGAAAAAAATGAAGGAAAAAGAAAAAAAAAAGGAAAAAAACCAACAGAACAAGTAAACAGAAAATCCCTCAATACCGTGAAGTGACAAGGAAAATAAATATTTGTATTTATAGATATCCATTTGTTAGCCAGGTGTAATTGGCTGAGGTATTAAGCACAAACAGCTGAAGTGAATGTGTAACCTTTTCAGAACTTATATTTTATAGTGAAGGAGTTTTTATTTTTTTTGATTACTGTCTGAATCAGGGCTGTTGCCATTGCTCAAGAAAAAGTATGTGCTTTATGAAAGGGAAACTCCAGAACAATAAGGAACTTGAAACTGAGTGTGAACTGTGAACTTGAAGTTTTATACTGACTTGGCTGTAGTCGTCACATGAACACCCCATTTTATAGAGATATTAGAACACAGGGAAAAACACTGAAAACACTTCTGTGCCTGCAGGAAGAGGGCAAGATACATGCAGGTTTGCTCTCTTTGGAGAAAAAAAAATAAAATAAAATATAAACAGAGGTAAAAAAAACTTATTTTGTTAAAATAACAAGCAATTTAAAAATGTATTTCAAAAACAGAAAGCTGAATCTTCTGGATTTTTCTACTGCTAGAAAGATTCCCAAGGTATATTTCTTATTTGCCGATTTATTTTATGGGTATAGATAGAGCTAGACATAGAAGCACACATCTTTAGCAGCAAAGTAGAAAAGAAGAAGTAACTGATTAAATTACTAATCATCTCTTAAAGTTTTCTAAACACAATATAAATCAGTAGACAATTCCTATGCAAGTAGTTCTTTAGTTATTTAGAAACCACTTATTTTTTTAAAGCAAACAACACCCAGAGCAAGGTTTGGGGAAGGAATTGAGAACAGTGAGGCTAAAGTCAGATGCAGGATGGCAGTTATGGGTATATTTGTATAGTAAACTGACACAGCACCCTGAAACAGCCTTCTTGAGGCTACCATAGGTGGTCTGCCTGAATCTCCACTGTAAGCTGACAGTAATCCAAAGAGAGTACAAAACATTTTTACAGTATATCTGCACTACAAATGCAAGCACATCCAGGATGACTCTTAGGCCTTGATGTCAACAGGAGTGGAGGAACCATCATGTGAAAGGCTCCATAACACTTCAGAGCAGGGTCTAAAGCACTGGTTACTGAGAGGAAAATCTGTGGAGGAAACCATCCCATAACCATTAAACTAAATTCACGTTTGTGCATCTGCCACTGTTTAATTTACTATAGCTGACTTACAATTCAGGACTGTTCTACAGATGCAGCAGAAGTGGGAAGAGCTCATGGCTTCATCATGACCTGGACCAAGCTACTCAGGAAAAAACCTTGATGTGAGATTTGGAATGAGAAATAATTCATATTGCAGGGGGAGTGATAGAGAACCACAGGTTCCAGAGATTCATCCCTTTTTGAGCAGACTTCTCCACAGTAACTGCAGATCATTGTGATTAAGGCTATGTAGAAAAGAAAGAAAAGTGGGGCTTGGAGCCTTGGGGTTTTTTTGATGTCCAAAGAAAGTTGAGAAGGGCAAAGGAAGCAAGAGACTGAGAAAGTACAGAGGGCAGGAAATTGATTTGAGGAAGATGTGTTTTGCCAGAATGGGACATTTGCTGATGAGCTCGTGTCATGATTGGCCACAACAACCACAGAGAGCACTAGAGGCTGAGGGCAGAGTGGTTGTAAAAAGAGTCAGTGGAAAAGGACCTGGGGGTGCTGGTCAACAGTGGCTGAACACGAGCCATCAGTGTGCCCAGGTGGCCAGGACGCCAAAGGAACTGGGCTTGTGTCAGCAACAGTGTGGTCAGAAGGACCAGGGCAGTGTCCATCCCCCTGTGCTGGGGGCACTGGTGAGGCCACACCTCCAATCTTGTGTTCAGTTTTGTTTCCTCACAGCAGGAAGGACACTGGGGTGCTGGAGCATGTCCAGAGAAGGGAACAGAGCTGGGGAAGTGTCTGGAGCGCAAGTCTGACGAGCAACTGAGGGAGATGGCAGGGCTCAGCCTGGAGAAAAGGAGGCTCAGGGGGACTTCTGGCTCTCTATAACTCCCTGAGAGCAGGGTGCAGCCAGGTGGGGGTCGGGGTCTGCTCCCAGAAATAAGTGGCAGGACAAGAGGACAAAGCCTCAGGCTGTGGCAGTGGAGGTTCAAGTTGAACATCAGGAGAAATTTTTTCACAGAAAACATTAGAATGTTAGCGAACATTGGAATGGACTGTCCAGGGAAGTGGTGGAGTCACCCACCTCTTAAAGTGTTCAAAAACTACCTGGACATGGCTCTTAGTGTTGTGCTGTCATTGACAAGTGGTGTGTCCTACTTGACCTTGTTGATAGTGGTGACTGACTTGGTGACCTCAGAGGTCTTTTCCAACCTAAATGATACTGTGATACTGTGATTCTGTGATGATTTGAGAGGTAAAAAGAGCACCAAACTCACACTGAAATCTTTTTGAAATGTGCTGTCTCTCATTAAAGTAAAATTTTATGGCTTGTTGATGGACAATTTACCAACAGCTGCTTTCCAACCCAGCAACTATGTGGATAAACAAATTGCAACAAGCTAGGAGGGGTGAGAAATAGGAAGAAAAACGTGCAGCTCGTAGGCACTGCTGAGAACAGGACATATTGTTCTGCTGATTGTTCCTTTAAGCATGGATAATCATGTACAATGATGTATTCACTTTAAGAGGATTCTCCATGTGGAAAATGTTCTTGAAAGGTTTAAACACCGTGAATGATCCAAAACTCATCATAGTGTCATGGGAACAGGGCAACTTAGAGAGCAGCTGTAAAAAAAAAAAAAGGAAAAAACAAAACCAAACAAAAAAAAACCAAACGGAAAGCAAGAGGGAGATAGCAAAGGAGAAGAGAGCCTTGCAATTTGATGCAGACACAGAGTCTTGACTGATGCGGTGAAGAGTAAGCCATCTTTTGGGCAGGGGAAAGCATCTTTCAGGATGTTCTCTTTGAGTGAGTCTCAAGTTAAAAGCCTGGTTAAACTGGGGTGGCTGCAAGTATGGGAAGTGAAAACTTCCAGGAGGAAAACTAGCATAACAATTTGTGCTATTTAGGAGATGTCCTGAGGAGCAGATGTAAAAGATTTCCAGTGTGTATAAATCATAAAGATCCCTGTAAGAGACCAGTACAGTTCAATTAAATACTTTGTCCCTTTTTCTGTCACCTTCTCTTCTTTCCTCACACTCTTCTTTTTTTTTTTTTTTTTTT
>VZTD01003101.1:980965-1011850 GCA_013397725.1 Rhagologus leucostigma
CTTTTTTTTCCCCTCCTTAAATTTTTTTTCCTTTTCTTTTTGCTCTGTCTGAAATCAGACCAGGCAGAATCAGGCACGACAGTAGCAGTCCTTTGCAGAAACAGTGAGAAGAGGAACATTAAGGAGTGAGTTCATGAACTGCATAAGCTGAGGATACTCAACTGACACTCGAAAGACTACGCTTTTCAGGATCACCTGTGCTTGAGAAGGTCGTCACTTGTATCAGGAAGAAACATATCATATTCTTTGCACAGACTGTTTCTCCCCAGCTGGGCCAGGCTGGGAGAAATTTCTTGCAACTTCTCTGAAAGAAAAGATCATCTTGTTATTTTTAAATCAGATCTTTAGCATGAGAAACTACAGACCACTGGGTTATAGTAAGCAAGACTTTCGGACATACTCTGAAAGAAAATATTAAAGATGGAAAGATAAGAAAGAAAAAATAGATGGGTTTACCAACGATAGACTGCCAAACTGAATTGATACCATTCCACGATAAGATAACCGATTTTTCTAGACAAGTGAAATTTAATAGATCTAATCTGCCTGGACTTCAAGAAAACATTTAATGTGGTCCATGCTAGAAATTGTTATCAAAGCTAGAGGTGATGGGGATTAGTCGAGGAGTGAGATGAGGAGCTATAAATGTGTAAGGAGCTGGCTGGTGAATTATTCGGGAAGGGAAACAGTGTTCTTGATCAGATGGGCTAGAACCACTGCTCCCTTTTCTTTTCTTGGAAACAGGAGTATGTTATTTCAGACTGCTGGTGACACAAGGCCAGAGACTCAGAGCACAGAGGGGAATCAGAGTAAAGACTGAAGAAGAAGAAGAAACTAGAACTAGAAAGAAACATATTAAGTAAAGCAGTGTCTTGTATTGAGGCGCAAATCATCTCATTTGTGCTCTATGTTCAAAGTTCTAAAGAATATAGAAGAGTGAAGAAATGAGGGCTGTAAACTGGGTGTTTTAGCCAGTCAGAAGCTGTGGATCACCAACATGAAGTATTAGTAGTAGTAATAATAGTTATTCATAATAATAATATTAATAATTATATTCAAAGGAATACAAAGGAGGAATGAATGGAATATTACAAGTCAGTTGCTGACTTCATGCAGTTCCCTCATTCTCATTTGAATAAAGGTATTAGGAAAAATCAGTTTAGATTTGACTAGAACAATGATCTGGCTGTGAAGGATCCATTCCTTGAGAGAAAGTAAGGCTTAACCTGGGGAGATAAGGACTGAGTAAAGGTATTTTTTTTCTCTATATATACACTGATGTGAGAATATTGGAGCAGTTAAGGAGAAGTTATGCAAGACAGAGCCAGTGTTGCTGCAAGGGAATGATTATATTAATTAATTCACAAACAGTAGGGCTGAAGATTAGATTTCCAGAAAGAAAGATAATTGCCCAGAATGAATGGCCTCAGAAAGTTGGGATCATGAAAGTGAAGTTTCCTACCTCGAACATAGGAACAGCCCTGATAAATGTGATAATAAATGATCTGTCCCTTACCTGTAGCTTTCTTTTCTGGTACATTACACCTTCAGTGTTTGGCAGCTAGTGGATTCTCACAGGAAAGAAGCTGGATAGTAGCACATTACCACATATGGTCACTGTTTCTTCTGGAAGCTGACTACATGGGTTCAAAAATGAAAATTTACCCTGAGAAATTGTATCTACCTGTCTTCACTCTCCTGGCACTTCTACCACACCTGCAGAAAGGTTCTGGAAATTAAATTTTTAATTGTTATATACTGCATATAAACAGCTGGAGTCTTTTCCTCTGCTCTCCTCTGAAGCAATGAAATCATAAGAAAAGTACATTAGGTTTGAATCACTGTCACCAGTTAAAAGAAAAACATAAAATAGAGAAGCTGAGACACAAAACTGAGATACATTCAGATGCTGTAGAAGTCGCAGGGAATGAAAAAAAAATCATATAAAACTGAGATAAAAAAAAGGACAAATAAAGGTTTGCATAATCTTTACCCCAGGGTGTAATAGCAGTGTCAATGTTTTCAGACTGTAACCTTTTCTGGGATGAGAAGCTAGTCAAATACACAGGTACATCTGTGGGTTTTTTCAGCCTTCCTGTGTGACTCCAGACAGGCTGCTGAAGGTAAGGTCCACAGTGAACCCACTGGATCCTTCTGCTCCAGCACTGGGCTTTCTTTGATAAATTTCAAGCCTCCTTCCAGGAAAGTGATTTCTAAGCCAAGTGTCAGGTGTGCTGTCTACCAGTGCAGAGACTTTATATGCAGCAACTCAGGAAACACACGTGTAGAGCAGGCAGCAGAGCAGAGCTAGTCACCATGAAGACTGGGATATCTCCTGATAGCTACTTTGGGCAGATTACTGATCAAAGACATGAAGAAACTTCTGCTAAATCCTGCTCAGAGGGTGCTGATGGATTAACTTTGCACTCCTAGGCCTTATGCTGGTTGAACTGTTGATTTCAATGCTAATTTTGGGGCAGATCTGCGGTCTTTTATAGGTGGGATAGAACCATCCCTAAAATATAAATCTATTAATTGTCTGTCTGAACAAACCAGGTGTGTGCCCTCACCTGATCTAGACTGAACTTGCACTGCTGCACAAAGTACAGGCACTAAAGACAGTGAACTATTGTTCTGAAACCAGATAATTTTTCGAGGTGGCAATGACAAAATTTTTGCATGCTCAGCTTTTGAATAATGAGAAATCATGAAGTATGGGATCCTAAGACAAAAGAAAGCAATTTACATCATCCACTCTGTGGAGTGTCGTACTCAGACATGAAAGGAACCACACAGACCCAGCTCAGTCAGGCAGAGAGAAGAGACCACCAAAAAGGCCTCGCTCTTTATTTAACAACATATATATCTACTTCTAGGAATGACCATGGATTGGAGGATGAGGTTACCATCTCTCCAACCACACTGGTCAGACGAAAAGACCATCAAACTTTCCCCGCCTCAGGAGAAAGAATGAAAACAAAAGAGGACAGTTAGCTAAACACAACTGTGTTTACAGAAAGTGTGTGAGAACTCCATCACAGAAATGAAAACGCCAAAAGACTGCAAAACTCAGGGTGACAGTGGAGAATCCCATCAATAGCACATTATGGAATCAAGTCAGTTATGGGGTAGAAGGGTAGATCCACTCTCACTGCAGTTAAAAAAATAAACTTGGAGGCACCAAAAGAAAATTTAGAGTGAGCCTAATCTTATTTTATAATATAATGTTTCTAACCCCTCCAAATCATAACCTCTTAGATTCTAGAAATTAACCAGTGTTGGAAAATTTTGAATTCTTTTCTGTATCTAGAGGACATAAATAATTTCCTCGTAATAGAAAACATTTCAGTACTAGTGTCCTTGCACTTCAGCCCCTTACTCTGAAGAGCAGCAGAAGAAAAAATGCCCTACTTCATAAAGATGTTGTGTAGAGAAGTCTATAAATTATTGAGATCTGTTCTGATACAGAGAGCTCACATACGTATGTGTGTCTGCATCAGAGGTAGCTAGCTAGAATTGACTGCTGCATGAATAAACATTTACAGCTTCAGCCCCTGCAGCAGTTATTGTCCCCTCTCTCTCGTCTTGTCTCTAAGTTTTTAAGTGGTCATGTCCTGCATGACTCTTTGCAGACTGTATAGTGGAAAGGGCAAACTCTTGCTATTCTTCTGTTCTGTACACTAAGCCCTTTCTGCCCCCATTACTGTTTGATCTTTTACAAGGTTATCCTGGTATGAATTATAGGATGTAATTAAGGAAGATGGTTTTAATCCTTCTCTTTGTAAATGTACAATCTATTTATACAAGAATGAGCTACTTGATATTGTAAATTTTGTACAGTCTATAGCTGAGGGTGACCAAACCAATTTCTCTGGATAGAATAAATCCTCCTTATCCTCACCCTTCAAACTTCAAACTGAACTTGATCCAAACATCATTTTCTCCAATTTAGAAAGAGCCTCATTCAGTTTTATGTTTCATTTTCATGTGAAAATGCTGTGAAATAGATTCTTCTCATGGTATTTTCAACCAAGAATTGAAGTAGAATGTACGAGAAATACCAAAGGGAAACTCACTCCTCGGCTGATCTCCAGGAAAGCTTGCCTGGATACATAAGAATGGAATTCAGGTGAGATTCCTGGGACAGCCCACAAATGCAAGCCTGCATTTCAAGTGGTGACTACAAAGGCCTGGACAAGACATAATAATAAGAGGTTACACCAGAAAACACAAATCATTGGCCTCTTAAGCAAAGCATGACTGAGATCACCTAACTGGAAAGATTTCACATCATGGCATGAGTTGGGCCTAGATTGCTGAGTGCGGGCATTCTGCTGTGCACCACACCACTCTGTCTCTGAGCGTCACACCACTCACAGTGAACGACATGTCACTGAATTTTTAAAGTTAATCTACTCCTGCCCTATGCTGGAGTTTTACTGCACAGAAACTAAGGCACTTTGGGGCATAACACATGCTCTAGCCTCATCTTGACAAGCAGCCAGTGTACCATCAAAGTGTGCACCTCAGTACGGTTGTTCCTCCATCCTCCAGCTTATACAGACATGGCAGTAACATTTGAACATTACTTCTAACTCCTTGCACTAACATTTAGAAGCATTGTTCCCATGCTAGGCATTATAAAACAAGGAGAAGAAAGAACTGTGCCTCCAGATCTTCAATTTGACATAAAAGGGTAATGGTGAGATGGAGGCAGAGCAGTGGGAAGTGGTTGGAAATCCTCTCCTTGGCATCTTGCCCAGGCCATTTAACAGCTCCATTTGCACCTATTGTCTATGTTATTCTTTTCTAGCTGCACTACTGTGTAATAATGAGGACTGGGAGCACCCAGACCTTCATCAGCTTGGCTCTTCAGCTGGGGCTGCAGCGATCCCATCTCTGACAGAGTGGAGTGCAGAGGGATTTGTAAAACACACACACACTACCACACTACACCTGCCGTCTGATCAAAGAAAATTTGTCCAGGGTATCCAGAATCCTTGACACCAGATGACAGACTAAAACTGAGGGTTTGTGCAGCAAGAGTCTGTTGTGCTCCTGCTCAAGCCATGACAGAGAATATACACGGACAGGGCTGGGCTGGCTGAGGACTGATATGCTGCTGGAGAATGCTGAACGTCTGCTGGAGGAAAGAAGGATGATGCAGTGACCTCTACATACCTAAATCTTACAGAAATGAATTCTGGGATAAGCCCAGAGAGACAATACTGATTCTGACAGAATTATTCTGGAGGCATAGCCATATAACTGAAAGCACAGATTGGCCCGACATGTAATCAGCTTTGGGATGAAAGGCAGTATTTAAATGGAAGATGCTATTATTATTATTGTTATTATTATTATCATTATTTCCTTTCTAGGGCGAGTGAGGCTCATGGCTTTCATCTTCAAGCAGATGGGGAGGATGGAAGAGAGTGATCTTTTATTTCTTTAATGATAGAAAAAAAATTAAACAAGATGTAAGGATGCTGTTCCAAATAAATGTCAGCGCAAAAGGGGAAAAAATAAAGAATATGGAAGGGAAAAAAAAGAAAAAGGAAATAAGAAACCAAGCAAAACTGAAGTAGATTTGACCTCAAAGGAGCTGAAATTGAGGTAAAGTTTACTAGTGAAGTCAGGTTTCCCTTGGGGGGTAGGCTGCCATTTAAGCTATTTCTTCTCTTCTACTTGTACAGTATAATTCCCCTAATACAGTACTATAGGTCAAAAAAAAAAAAAAAAAGCTGTGCTACAGCTGGGCTCCAATTTCCATTTACTAGCATGAAAAACCTCCCCTTGTATAAAAGAGTTTAGTATTATTTTGTGGGAAAATTGGCTCCTAAATACTACCTTACAGGAGAAGAAGGTAACCTGGTAGTCTGAAGCAAAAGCTACTTCCTCAGTGCCGTAGCTCTTGACAGATCATACCCACAAAGCTGCTGCCAGCTTACTCTGTGCCTCTTACTCTGAATTCCACACTCAAGAAAAGGTGCTCTTGGTGTATCCGGTTATTTTTATAACGTGACTGTTTTCAACTTTTCTTCATCTTTCCTTGAATCACGTTCTCCCTCTCCTTGTCACCCCACGCCCCCCTTACACACAAACCCATCTCTTCCATTGAAAGCCCACACAAACTGGTGACTGATTGGACTCTGCCAGAGGCATAATTAAGGAGCTTTTAGACACTACACTGATAATGAAAGAAAGGAGCAAACTGACACTAATCAAACAAACAAATAAACAAAAATACACCGGAAAACTCCACATATATGCTTTCTCTCAGCTATGGTACTCGACAGTGCTACTTTTAACAGCAGGTGATAAGGAAGCTTCAGACAGAAGAGTGATTTTTGAGTTGATGGTGCCCCGTTAGAGACACACAGGGAGACTATATACCCCACTGTGCTGGTATCAGCTTCATTTTTCCTTACCTTCCCTGCTCTGAAAACCAGTTTGCTGCTGCCACAGCATAACCTCTGGCAGAGCTTTTGCGAGTGAAGGGAACTATCTTCAAATGCTGGTATTGTTTTTTGAGGCTGAGAGGGTGTGATCTGTCAGGAGGTGGAAGAGAGGGTTGAGCCAGACATGGGGTTTGTTCTACGTGAGGCTGTCAGAGAGTTTTTGTTATGGAAGCAACAGCCCTGAATTCCTTGCATTCCAGGAGATTGAGGCTAAATTAAAAGACGTGTTTATAATCACCTTTTGCTGTGTTTCAATACCTGTTGGAAAAAGAAAGTTTCTGAAATATCCACACTCTGCATGAAAAAATATTCTAACCTGTATCTACCTGATAAGTGTATCTAATTTGCCTCCTTTTGGGTTAACATCTTTTTTCTTTGGCTAAGATTGCCTCTAAGGTTGGCATGGGCATATTAAAATCAAAACCCTATTTATTTAAGAGCCAAAGAGCCAGTATTTCTGTTTCACAGACATTTCATTACAATATGTTTCTAGTGCTCTGTTTTTCCTACTGTCTATTTTTTTATTGGTTAGGCCAACAGATAATTTCAACTGAAGGGCCAGAAATCCTGCCATTTTTGAACAGAGGACTACGAGACCACAATGTTTTGGGCTAAGAAGGTGAAAAGAGGACAAAAAAGAAAAAAGCATTGCTTATCCTTCTCTCTAAAACATCACGTGTTCTCGCAGAATTTCAACATAGGACCTGGGAAATCAGCAGAAAAGAACCACTTTTGAGGTCCGATATACCAGGAAACAAGCCAGATTTCCAAATCCTGAATGTCCTTGCTGTCAGCTTGTTTGTGTAATGGAAGCAATAGTATCAATAAAATTGTGATCATCCTCAGAAAGTCAGGCAGTGATGGGTCCACTTGCTGCCCAGAGCTGGTGGTGCAATAATGGGCATTCCCCTCCTTCAGCTGGAGACAGGGAAATCTGACTGCAGCTGGAATGCTCTGATAGCTGCCAGCTAATGGCAATCCTACTTGTGTACATTACCTTCTTCCTTGCAGCTTTTCTATTAACCTTGGGAAAAGGGGTGAGTTGGAAGAAGGCTTAATTTGATGTGCTGTTTACAATTTACAAAGACATCACAGTAGTACCAATGCAACAAGTATGATTTTACATGTAACTGGGGTCAGATTTACAGCTAGAAAAGCCACTAGTTCTGATAGGTAAAACACAGACTAAACACTGGGTTAAGTCACCTTTCCTGAGACACGGAGAACACTTCTCATTCATCTGAGGTTTACACTATTTAAGATCAGAAATACACTTCTCCTTTTGTTATATCATGCTACCTTGATTAAAACTGGGGACCTGAAACAGGGAAATAGAAAATTCAAGACTCTCTATCCTGTACTAAAAGACTGGAATTAGCATCTTCAAGGCATTCTGCCACTAGAAACTTCAGAGTAAAAAGAAACTTAAAAGATTAGCCATATTGAAATGATTTTTCAGGATACTATTTGGATGAGGACACTCCAAGGCATTTGGGAGGAATTCAAGCCTGTGGCCAAGGTTCAGTGTTCAGGTTCATGCCAGATCTGATTTAACAGTTGAAGTGCAGGTAAAAATCCAGACCACACAGCTGGTGATTCAGTATATGTTTGATTTGGGAAGTATCCAGGAACCTTTAGAAGTAAGTTCGTTGAGCTTATCATCAAAAAATCTACAAATGTTTGCAACGATGTGGTTCGACGCAGCTCAACGCCACACCCCATGAAATCTGTTATTTTTCAGAAGGGGAAATACGATTATATTGAGGAAAAATATGCAAGGCAAAACAGGTCCACACATAAACAGTTACAACATAAAGAAAAATTTATTGGTAGCAGAATTAAAGGTAAAAAGAAGAAATTAAAGTAACGCCCCTCTCTTCTAGCACTCCCCCTTCCTATTTACCTAACTCGGCCAAAGAAAAAAAAACATGGGTCTGGTCAGTGTTGCCGTTCTTAAAAGTCTCCCAACATTTGAGGAAAAAAGAGTTTTCTTCTGTTCACCGTGGTTTCCAAACTGTTACCTGCAACAGTCCGCCCGGAAAAACCTGTTGCAGTGAAAACATCTCTCCCATAGAAAAAAAATCTCAAGGCCTATCCATACCGCAGTCATGGGCCCACAGACACAGGGTTTCAGTCTTTCTTAAACATGAGCTATTCTGGCTTGAAAACAAAGGCTCTCTTCTTCACCAAATCTCTGAAAGCCTTTAACTGCTTCTATGTAGCCTGGTATAGGCACTTCTCACATCTCCATAGGCTGCACACGAGTTTCCCATCTCCCCATGTACTTCGAATGGGATTAAAGAGACAAAACGGTCTGTAATATTACAGTCTTTACCACAGCCTGCAGAAAGCTACAAATGAAAAAACTAAATTTTTAAGCTACGAACGGAAAAACGCGCCTCTGCCTCTTCTTCCCTGCTGCCATCTTGACTCCGTCCCAGGTGACTCACTTTCTCTTTCTTTCTGACCTAGGGGCCACCATGTTAAGAAATTGATCTTGTTTGGGCTTTATATTGAAGAAAGCCTCGCTCCTTTTATGCTGCTGGCTGCAAGGTGTCTTCTTCAGTCAGCGCAAACTGTGCTGGCTGCAGAGAAGCTCCGCCAACCCCCCACCGGCTTTGTGTGGGGCCGCGCCGGCTGTGTGGAGGGGAAGGGAGGCTTGCCGGTCCCCAGAAGCTGCGCCGGGTCGTCTTGGCTGCGCAGCAACTCATAGCTGCTTCTCAGCTGTTATTATTCTCAGCTGTTGGTTAAAGCTGACCCCGGATATCCCCAGGAGCCAGGATGGCTTTTTTCCCCCCGGCAGCTTTCTGCCCTTGCTGGGGAAGAGGGTGGGGCCTGGCCCAGCTTGGCTTAGCCCAGCCGGCCCAGCCCAGCCCAGCCCCTCCAACCTCCTGACCCCTAATGCCTGTTTAACCGACCTTCCACGTGGTTTTAAATATGCAAATCGCAAGAAACGTCATTGGTCCAAAAGCCCATCAATCAGCTCAGCTCTAACCCACTACAAAAGAATCTTAAAATAAGGTCAGCATGTCTTCTGAAATTTCTAATATTTTTCTTTGCAATACTTTTTCAGTATTTGCTGTTTTGGTTCAAGCTGGTAGTTGGCAGCCAAAACACACAAACCATCATGACATTCTGTGGCCACACCTAATTAAAATTCTCATTTCGTGGCTTTGAAGAGAATTGTTTTTTGCTTTCTGGTTTCTCTCAAACGTGACACCAATTGAGAATCATAGCTGGAGCACACAGATTCAAAACACAGAGTAGAGAGGGGTTCCTCCCACAGGGCAGGGTTATACCTAATACCACACAGTATTGTGGACACTGAAAGATTTTGTGACTTCAAAGGGTAACTGGGAAAAATGTTCAGAGATAAAAATTGCTGAAGACTGAAACATGAAGATTCCATATTTGACTGCACAACTCCCAGATCTCCAACTTACAAAAGAGTGTAATGAAAGTAGTATCAGTAGTATCACCACAGTTGTTACACGGTTTATAAGCATCCTTTATTGTTGTCTGCCATAGGCAGAACTTCAATCTGACCCAGTAAGTCTGTCCTGTACTGGGAAGGAAAAGAAGGAGTGAGAGAGAGAGACAAAAAATTACTCCTCTGTGCTTACAGCCTTGGGTAAAAAATTAACCCTGATTGTTTAAACTGCCACCATGTTCCAAAGCCAAGAACAACCCCTAATTGCTTAGGACTTGTGATGACAGACTGATGGAGTCCCTACAGCTGCACTATTCACCAATTTTACTTTGTCACACAAGAAAGAGCAACAAGATTTGGACCTTCCCTGTGTGCAAAGGTTCCCAAGCCTTTCTGGTGGCCTACTTCCATGTGATGATTTGTGGTTTCCTGAAGTAACTAAGTGAAATTTTAGAGTTTTGATTAATTTTCATTTAGAATTTTGATTAATTTTTTCCTTTGCTTGATCATGGAATTCAGAACAAAGCCTTTGAGAAGTGAGAAGGAAAGGGTGAGGAAGAAAGGAAGGAAGTAGCCTCATGCAGCACCAAAGAGTCAGCCTCATTCCTTTGGTTCCGCTGACATCAGCCCACCCAGGTTTAACTGTATAAATTTGTGTTTGAAAGGAAAGCAGCAAACTGCTGCTTCTTGGGTCCTGTTTGCACGAGCACAAAATATTCGATGTTGCTCTTTTAAGGCAACTGTGTTTTACACAGGATTTTAGTACAAGCGTCCAACAAGGTCGAAAATAATGACCCTTTGAAATGGAAAGATTAACATTTTTATAGATAGGAGAGGAAAATAGGCAACTTGCAGTGGAGCATGAGAATTCTATCTTGTTTTGCTTTTTCTTTTTTTTTCTTTACAAAAAATAAGGCTTATGGATTGCAAAGAGGAGACTGCCCCATTTAAAAAAAATAAGTCTTTTACAGTATTTTCCAATTTAAAGCTGCTTGCAAGTAGCACTCAGGATCATCCAAGAAAAGTCTGACTCACTAGTTTTTCAATTTAGTTTGTTAATAGCCTGCCTTTCATAAAAGCATCAAGCACAATAACAAAAATACCTAAATCAATAGGATGATGCAGCAATGCCTCACAGAGGTGATATTTTTGAAATAAATATATACCATTCAGCCTGGCCTGCTTGACATCAAATTTATATACTCAATAAGAAAGCATAATTAATGGTCCCAAACTGTATTTTCTTTCACCTATTTCACATCTCAAGAAGCCGAGGGTTTTGTCAGAAAGAGGGGGGGAGGAAGAATGGAGAAAGTGTTCCATTCATAAATGAAATGAACCCATTAAAAATGACTTTCTCCCCAGCTCCCTACCAGTGTCTCCTGGGGACTAGTGTGTATTTTATTAAGAAACAGAAGTGTGGAATGTGCTTGCATTTCACAAGGTCTGTAGCCAGGTGATTTATCTTCTCTCTTTACCCTGCCAGCTCTCTGGGCGTTCACTAATTTTGAGGGAACAAAGGAGATGAACTAGGAGCCCCCATTTCCTATTGATGTCGACATATCTGTACTGGGGTCCACCCTGTCTATCTACCCCTCTGTCCACCATGTGGACCTACAATCAAATTTAATTAGCTATTTTGATTTTTCAATGTTATCTAAAGCCTTCTAAAAAAAATAAGCAGATGGTACCATGTGATTTGCAGAAGAAGGAAAACGTGTTGACTCTGAGACTGCTTTTTGAATCAAAAGTGTTTTGGTGCTTAACTGACTTGGAAGGGTTTTACAGGTCTCCCTGTTCAGTGGGGAAGAAACTAAAGAAGGCAAAGTCGATTGACACTGAGTGTCTTCGGGCAGCTCACCTAAGAGCCTCATCTGGTGTGTTCCTTTTCAGACAAAACACAGGGACCAGAGTTAAAGCCACTGACTAAATAGCTACACTAGAAGAGGTAAAAGTACTGCTGCCATTTAGCTCTTTACATCTTTTCTACCAGGTGATTACCTCTCCCAGAGCAGTCAGATAATGTGGTCAATTCCTGGCTGCACCAAGACCCACTGTAGGTTTCACAGGCGGTGCCACAGGCCAGCTGAGTTTCTTTAAATCACACACAGAGCTGTGCGTTGGAGGGCAGAGCCACAGGCTCATCCTCCCTTCTCCCTACTCTGCTGTGGAATTTTGGGGAAGAGGAGGGTCAGGCACTGATCTCCTCTCTCTGGTGACCAGTGACAGGACTTGATTTTGTATCAGGGGAGGTTTAGGTTGGATATTAGAAAAGGGTTCTTTACCCAGAGAGTGGTTGGGCAGTGGAACAGGCTCCCCAGGGAAGTGATCACAACTCCAAGCCTGACAGAGTTCTAGAAGCATTTGGACAATTCTGTCAGGAAAAAAAGTGAGATTCTTAGGCTGTCCAGTGCAGGGTCAGGACCTGAATTCCCCAAAAATCCTTGGGGAATTATTTTAATCTAAATTGCTTACTGTTGTTTTCAAATTCCAATTAATCAAACACAATGAATAGTCTTATGGTAAGAATTTGCTTTATGTCAAGGAAAATTGAGACACTCAAACATTCACCAATCATTTCTGCAGAAATGCACAAATTCTAGAAGGTACAACTCCTAGTCCTTTCCATGAGCACACCACCTGTTTTTATCTTGTGATAAAAAATCATAGCATAATAAGACAAACTTAAGTTCTTATTCAATTTTCATTCATCCTGAAAAAAAAAAGCAGAAAAACTCAGTATTCCCAGAGGCTTGTGCCCAAGGAAAAATGAAATAATCAGAAAAAGAAAAGAAAGGAAGTCTTTAGGATTTAGTCCTATGTTTTATCACTGAGCAAGTGTTGATTTTTATTTTTCTTTTTCCTCTCTTTTTCTGTTTCTGCAGCATTGTCCCAATACCTAGTTGATACCAAACATAGCAACTCATTCATTATCCTGAATATCTTCTGAGCCAAACTCCACCCATAAATAGGGCTGCACTGACTCATAAATCTCTGTGGCTGGATGCCTGAAAATGCGTGTAGAATCCACCACTGGGTTTGGACATAATAAATAATGAAAAATGAGTCATGGTAGTTGCCATATTTGTAATGAATTGTAGCTTAGCTAAAGAGACAATGGGAACTATCCTGAAACTTGCAAGATTAGATACATCTACTTAAAGAAGGTTTATTTATGATAGAGTGAAATAGTCTTCGCAGAATTTTCCTTGTCACATAATAACTTAAAAACAACCCACAGGAAGTATCATAAAAATAAAATAATAATAATTTAAAAGCTGTTACACCTCTGTCTCTTCTAACGAGAATATAATTAAATTTGAGTCTCCATAATAGGCTAAACATTTTCCCTTATCAGGAGTAAAAATGTCCCATGGGACAATATTAGGTCTGATGAAGCTTTGGCTTTGAAGGGAAAATATTTTTATCTCCATACAAATGGGAGGTTTAGATTATGTTTTTTCTTCAGATTTTATTTCTCTATTAAAAATAGCTTATGTGCATAGCATCACAAGCAAAACAAAATACCTTGATATATCAACATAGAGAGTTCAGTTTAACTTTTTTTTTAATGGCATTCTTTTTGTCCCAAAAATTCATCATCCTGCAGAACATTTTTTTAAATCTTATGGGCTGGCTTCAGATCCAAAACTTAGCAATAATTATACAGCTAAATGAATAAGTCAGAATAATATAATATACAGAATAACTGTGACTGCTACTTTAATCTAGTTCTACTAGATATTTCCAGTCAAGGCTTAAAACAACAATATAAGTGTGATTAAAATGCCATCAGTTACAGTCACTAAACCATAGTATCTGATGTACTGCTTTACTTTTCTATGCCGTGTCTTTCATATTGTGCTGTGGCAAGTGTTGATTTTTTAATTGCAATTGCAGTATGTCATCTAATTGGGCAATACTGCAGTAAGGAAGATGCTTTCTCTGAATCCAGCTGGCATTTAATTTACACCCAGTGCAAAATCAGCTGAACTCCATGGTCTTTAACATTAAGAAGGAATGGGAGGAATAGCCTTTTAGCAATCTTAGATGGTCTATGCTTTTATTTGAAAAATTAAAAGTCAAGCTCCTTCATTTTTAAACAAATGTTTGGGAGTTTGTCCCCAACTTTAAGAACTAAGGTGTTGTATTTCAGATGTTAATGTTTGTGTCAAAATACGGAGTCGTAGTTATCATCTTTTATTGTAGATTAGTTATGCTACCTAAACCAGAAGCTGTTCCCAAAGTCAGTTAGTTGAACTCTCAGAAGGCAGTACAGGGTACCTGATTTCAAGTCTACAAAATCCTCCTTAGTTAACAGTCATGTAATTTAGAAGCCACATTAATTAAATCCATCTGAATTTTGAAATGCAAAGTTACAATGGCACCTGCCTAAACATTTGAGAGAAATCACCATCCTACAAAAGAGAAAGTTCTGAAATCCCAGACAGGCTAAGTCTGCATGTTCTACATCAGTGTGATTTTAACTTCGGGCATAACAACCAGAAGCATCCACATTCTGGGCCCTGAGCAGTAGAAGAGGCCAATAATTACAGTACTCTCAAAAAGCAAAAGTACAAGGTTCAAAAGTGCATCTTTCCTGTTTCCTGTCGCATCAGAGATGTTTAGTTAATCAGTGGAGGTTTGAGATTGTTAATCAGAATTAACTGAAATATCAACTTGGAAAGAATGGTTTAAATACCTTTGTGGATGTCCTAGATTATAATTTAGGTGGTCTTCAATCATCTGTGCTTGCAAAAGAAACCACATTAACTCACCTGAGGCCTCCTAGAGGGATTTTTATGCAGACAGCAGTTCATGTCCTTCTCTAGAAAACTTAACTGTGATTTCATTGATCAACACAGAATCCATAGCAAGTGATCTTATACATATGTGAAGCTAGCTGGCCATGAATTTCTTTTGTTTGAAAATTATAAATTATAAATTAATTTGAAAGAGACCTCCAGAGGGCATCTAGTCCAACCTCCTGTTCAAAGGAGTAATTTCCTGTCCATCCTGATGCTGCCCTGCTGGACTGACTCCACTACGTGTCCTTCTCCTATGGGGAAGCAGCATCCCAAGAAAGTTCTCTCTTGTTCCAGACGGTGGGGAATAATTACTTCCCCAGGACTGCAAGCTCCATTTTGCTGATGAAGCCCAGGATGTGGTTAGTTTCATCTGTGCAAAGGCATACTTCCAGCTTGTTTTCAAATTTCGCCCATTAGAAGCTCTCAGGTTCTGCAGTGTTGTTTTTTATCTAGCCAGTACCCAGCTGGTATGTGAGGTTAGTTCCTCTCAGAAATGATGGCAAGTCAGACAGGGCAGTGACCTCAACTACAAAGGGCACAGTCCCCCAGTCCCCAGCCAGGGAGAGGGTCTAGCGAGGGTAACCAGGCTGAGGTCACCAACTAGTGGTCACCAACCAGGTTCTCCGTGCTGAGACCAATGCAAGGAAAATAAGCAATCCAGGATCAGGACAACAGCTGGAGACAGTAACCTGGGTCAAAATGACGTCCCATGACTGCCAGTAGTGTCCAGGACAATGAGGCATGCCTGACATCAAGCTGGGAAGTCAAGTTTGTGGGTCAGCATTCAGGAAAGGGCCTGTATTAACAGGCGGCCCAACCAGGCACAGGCATGGCTGCTACACAGTGCAGCAGAGCTCCTACAGCTCTGACAAGCATCAGGAGCCCAGGATTAAAAGCGAATTCCAAGAGCAGGGAGCCCCTGCAAATGCTTTACCCAAATACTTTTTCACAACAGACTCAACCAAAATTAGACATCTGAGTCACACCAGAGAGCTGTCTTTAAGTGTAGGTATCCAAAGTAAAAGGAAAGGAGAAGACTCTCAGGGCACTGGGACCGCTGAGCGCAACGATCTGTGAGGAAGCATATTTGGTGTAAGTGCAAATAATTGCCCAGAGACTTCCTTGAAACTCCTGAGTTGTGTCTGATGTCTGATTTACAGAAAACAATTTTAAAACCTCAGAGCTTATCAAGAGAGTTTATCTGAGAAATAAATCTTTTACAATTTCTTTAATGTTTGTTAAATATCTCACCTACTGGCTATGCTTCAGGGGTGTTTTAATTAGCAAGACAGGTTTTTGCTGCAGTTTTCTTTTTGACTGTGTCTACAGGCAATTTTGAACTAAAAAATTATAAGGGAATATCCTGAATTTAGATAAAATTCCCAAATCTGTAGTCTTCTCTTTTTCCACTTTACCCTTTAATTCTAATGTACAGTTTAGGAAGTTGAATTAAAGTTTTTCATAACTTAATTGTCTGTCTGTCTGGCATGTCATGAGGATAAATGCAGAACATCTTGGTGTATTGGGTTTATACGGCCAGGTTTTACTAGCAGAGGGGCTATAGGGGTGGTTTCTGCAAGAAGCTGCTGGAAACTTCCCCCATGTCCAGCAGAGCCAATACCAGGCAGCTAAAGGATGGACCCTGCAATGGTCAAGGCTGGGCCAATTAGAAATGGTAGCAGCATCTCTGTCATAACATATTTAAGAAGAAGGAAAAAAAAGTTATTACACAAATGCAATTGCAGCCAGAGAAGAGTGGAGTGAGAACAGGTGTGAGGAACAGCCCTGCAGACACTCAGGGCAGTGCACAAGGAGGGGCAGGAGCTGCTCCAGGCTCTGGAGCTCAGATTCCCCGGCAGCCCCTGGAGCAGCCCATGGTGAGGCAGCTGTGCCCCTGCAGCCCAGGGAGGGCACGGGGGAGCAGAGATCCACCTGCAGCCCCTGGAGGAGCCCAGGCTGGGGCTGGTTCCTGGTAGGATTTGTGACCCATTTGGGGACCAAAGCTGGAGCAGCCTGTCCTTGAAGGATGGCAGCCATGGAAGAGTGAGCCACGCTGGAGCAGTTGGTGAAGATCTGTTGCCTGTGGGATGGACTCGTCAGAGCAGTTCATGAAGAACTGTCTCCTGTGGGAAGGACCCCACGCTGGAGCAGGGGAAGGACTCCTCTCCCTGAGCAGAGGCAGGAACAACGTGTGATGAACCGATCATAACCCCCATTCCCATCTCCCTGCCGCACTGTGGGAGGAGGTAGCTGGGAAGGAGGGAGAGGTGAGGAGAAGGTATTTTTAAGGTCTTATTTTACTTCTCGTTATCTTGCTCTGATTTTGTTAGTAATAAATTTAATTAATATCTCTGAGCCTGTTTTGCCCGTGATTTGGTGATTGATCTCTCTGGGTTCGTATCTCAACTCATGAACCCTTTGCTCTATTTTCTCTCCCTTGCCCAGAGGAGAAGGGGAGAGACAGGGCAGCTTTGGGGGGTGCCTAGCATCCAGCCAGGGTCAACTCACTACACCTGGGAATCAGCAATTTGCATGATTCAGTGGGATATGAATGATAAGGAGCAGTCTGAAGCAGTGTTCAGTGCAGCTGAAAGTCCAAATTAGAGGCAAAACAGAATATACAGTCTCAAAGACAAATTTGGAGCACTGATGATGAGAATACAGGGTTACAGAATAAACCTAAATTTGAACTATTCAAGGGGTTCTATTGTTCTTGGTGTGACAGAGAAACCTTTCTAAGCTGAAGCTCTTTTAATGTGAATCCTTAAGCCTGGCTATAATCACATAACAAGACTAATTCAAAATAACAATCAACCTAATCTGGTGTTTAGTACAATCAACCAAGAGATTAAGGTTCCAATTTATAAATCACTTGCATATACTACCTACTTCCAGAATCCTTGAAAATTACATGCATGCCGTTGCCAATTCATAAAGATATTTAAATCCATGTGCCTCCAGTGTCTCAGTGTCTTCCTGTACTGTAGGCAACTTTCAGCTCAGTGTCTCACTCTGTTAGTTCAGGCAGTCGAGGCCAGATACAGAAATAAAGGAAGCAGAGATGTTGAGGAGAGGAAAACATATAGAAAGTAAGGTAAATGTTTCACTACCATTTGAGAAAATATACAATTTTTTTAGGGTTTTTTTTTATTTATTTTTTTGCTGCATTGACAGGATCCAGAACAGATTGGTGCAATTCCCACAAGGGACAAAAGTAGGACATCAATTTCGATAAATGACTCAGAAAAATGGATTTCTCAGCTCCCATGATATAACAAAAGTCTTGAGAATGACTGGAAAACTTTTTCATAGTACAACTGTGAAACTCACCCCAAAATAGAAGACATTGCAGCTCTTCCAGGAACTCTTAAAGCACTTCTCCATGGCTTTTATAAAGCAACTGGAGATGAGTCACATAAAACGGTCTTAGCAATGTAAAAGTTAGTACAGTAAGTATACCATATCAACACTTTGCAGAACAAAACTGATTTTGGACATGTGTATTTTATCTGCACTCACAGTTCTTGTATTTGGTGCAATCAGCACCAGTAAGAAATATTAAAAAATAAAAAAAAGAAAAACAAGAGATTTATAAGATTCTTATCCTATATACTTTTACCTGGTTTGAGGGGTTTTTTGTTGTTGGATTTTTTTTTTCCCTTTTTTTTTTTTTTTAATCTTTTTAAGTCAAATTCAAAGTCAAGGTCTGTTCTCAAAAATTCCAGTGAAATACTAACTCACCATACATATTTTGAAGCCCTGCCTAATGACCCATATCTTCATAAATTCAAGTCCAGGCTTTGTTAACTGTTCCCATTTCTCAGTTCCCGTATTATATCTAAAATCTACATTGCCTGAAACTGGGGACAAAGAAGAGAAGCAGCTAGGACCTTTGTCTTTGCAGTTCTTGTGCGTGAGGTAGTTGAGACCTACTTTCAGTCTGTAGGATAGTTGAAAGGGACAGTGCTCTCTAAGGAATCTTCATATATTTAAAATATTTCAAAAAGAATACAATTCTAATACAATCCTAGTACCCAGTCTAAATGAAGTTACAGGATTCTATTGAATCACAGAATACTCCATGGTTGGAAGGGAGTTCAAGAATCATCTGATCCAGCACATCTTGGAAAAAGCACTGTCTAGACAGGATGGCCCAGCACCCTGTCCAGCTGAACCTTAAAAGTATCCAGCACTGGGGAATCCACCATTTCCCTGGGGAGATTGTTCCAATGGCTGATTGTTCTCACTTAAAAATAAATTACTGGTTTACTCCTGCTCAATTGCAACCCCAAAATGGATTAACTGTCACAAAAAAAAAAAAAATCACAGTGAAATAAAGATTACTATGAAATATATTTCATGAGTGGTCAACTTTGGCTTAGAACTTAGAATTTCAGGAGATACCCTTCTGCCACTGGGCATTACAAACCAGAACCTAACCCTTATTCTCTTCAGGGAAATGCAGGGTTAATTACAAGCTTGTTGTGTTGTGGTTTTATATCCCACTGTTTCCTGAAATGTCTGAACCTTTTCAGGCTCTCCTGCATTCTTCAGACATACACTTGAGTGCTTTCCACAAGTAAATATTGGTTTATCCCTAAACCAAAATGTCTTACCTGTATACATTTTGCATAAGTGTATGTTGATAAATAAGCTAGCAAGTCTATGCATTGCACATAAGGTATTTCTTAAAGAGGATCTGGGTTTTATAGAGTGTAAAATATGGATATTGCTCTATTTATCTTACTGTAGCTTCGTGGAAAGGTGACAGTGGGTATTAGAATGCTATGCTTCATATACATGCTGAAGCACACTTTACCTTCCTTCACATGGAGCAACCCAATAACCCACCTAAAAGAGGGGTAAGAGGGAGGTAAAAGCAAGTGTAAAAAAATAAGTCAATCCTACCAAATGATGTAAACCAGCTAGGCACTGACTAGTAAATTTAAATTCAACTGAATTCAATGGGTGTTGTTCCTTCTACCCTGTCTAGGCATGGTGTAAAACATGAACGAATACAAGACCTGCCATTTAATGAGTATTTCTAGTCAAGTCATACAGATTTCATTTCTAAATCTGCTTGCAGCAAACTGAACGTCTTGCATGTATTTCTCTTCACAACACGGCTGTGAAGAAGCAGTGACTGATAGGATATGTAGATATGAATTGTTGTGTAAAGATCCCACAAGAAATCCAAAGCGGGAAAAGGAACAGGATCACTTTCTACATGGCAAGACACAGGAAGACTTGCAGTACTTTTTCAATTTTTTTGGTTCTTTGTTTATTTTAATATGTAGGATTTTTTTTGATATACCTTTTATAAGCATTGAAGTCTTTAACGTAACCTAGCTATGTTATCTCAGTGCTGTGATTGAGTTAGGAAAATGCAAATCCTCATCATAGCTGAGCATTCACTGAGATGAGTGTCACCAATCTGAAGAATCAGCAGAACAATCTGTGTCTGTCTGTCCATCCACCACAGCAGTAACACAGGCAGACAGAAATCTCTGAAATCACTGTATTTATTAATGATAATTATAAAACAAATAGATAGACTTATGTTTTCCTTCTATTATCTGACAACGGTACAACATTTTGGATGGTTTTCATCTCATCTAATTGCAGTGAGTTTCACTACAGATGTAGTTGGATTCCAGACATAAAAGACCTTTTTCAGAAATAATTTATTTGACCCATATTAAAGATCTATTCTGATACAAATTAATTGCATCGTAGCACTGCCTAATTTTTCTAGTGACAAACAGCACAGATGGAGTTTTTATAGGTACTTTTGCAATGTCCACACTTACAGAGCTGAATCCCATCCACCAAAACAAGTCAGGTAGACAATTTCATCTTCCTCAACTGTCTCAGTGTGAGCATCTGATCATGTTACTAATTCAGCTGTGAGATTCTTCTCTAATTTACAGGTCTCACTCTATGTTGAAGGGGTGTTGCAGTGAGTAGGTTCCTGCGACAGCATGGCATGCCACAGCCTTCTCGGAGAGCGTAGTGAGGCTTGTTCAGGAAGAGCGGCTGTTCCGCTTCCCGTGCCTCTTCCAGGCTGCCCCTTGCGTGCTTCCAGCTAGCTGAAGCCCCGCAACACAGTGACGATAAAGGAGGCGAGAAAGCTCTCTGCACGAGGCCTGCAGAGGATCTTTTATTCCATGGTGGCTCCCACAGGTAGAGACCCAGCACATGGTGGCACAGTTCCCCCAGGCAGAAGATGCTGCCCAAGGCACAGCACTTAGAGAAAGCACACAAGAGAAAGCAAGAAGCAGCCACCACATGCCATGCAGCCTCAATTTATTCAGGGATGAGGGGGGGGGCGGAGAGAGCACATGGACCAATGGGCACAGGGGCGGTACATGGGCGGAGTTGGGGTAACAGAACCAATGGCAGAAACCCGAGGGAGTGGTTAGGGCTAGGGGCGGGGAAGGGGGGGGACCACGTGGAGAGGCAGGCAATTTGGTAAGCACAGGAGTGGAGAAAATACAGCACTGCAAAAGGGGAATGTGGTACTCTCCAGTGGGATCTGTGCTTCTGCAGCTCCAAATGCCAGGCAGATCTCATGCAAGCACCTAAACACATAAACTCAGTAACAAGTCTTAGTTTCTAGTGAATGGCATAGTTTTGTGGGCAGAAGAGAGCCCAGTATGGTTGAAGTGCAGAAAGTATGATAAAAGTATTATAAAGCAGAACACTAACATATTCCCTCTATATGAAGCCAGTCTCTGCTAGAGCAGAACTTCTCCTTCTTCCTGCCTCTGCCACAGTGAATTCTCAGCCACTTTTACATTTCCTTCTGCTTAAAATGTGTGACAGATAGGAAACCTGGACAAAGGCAGCTTTTGCTCTTGCTCAGAACTTCTGCTTGATTTTGAAGGATCTTCATAAAATGAGTTAGAAATCCACCCATCTCAGATTTGACCAGACCATGCTTTTGTTATTTAAATAAAGTAATTATGATCAATAGCCATGGGCAAGATTCCCATCACCCTTAGGACTGTATATTCAAAAAAAAAAAAAATCGCCTTGTCTCAAAGAGTTTGTGCGATATTACAGACAGCAGACAGGCAAGCAAACTGTAAGAAAATTATGAGAGAATAGCAATTTCCATAATTGGCAATATACTTGCAGCCCTTGGGCAGTGAGACTATTGTCATGCTTCCTTATTTATTTATTGGCCTTGAAGCCAAGGAAGAAGAATAAAGGAGGATTCAAAAGAGGGTAAGGAGACAGACTTGTTTCAAAGAAAGCCCCAGTAGCTGTAAACCTGGTTTGATGTGGTTGTAATATCTGAGATGGTGAATGCTGGCTGAGTCAGTGGGTCCAACTCTTACCTAATCTGGTAACCTACTTTTTGACGTGGACACTAAGCCTGCACAAACACCCTAAAACTAAGATATCTCTGACAATAGTCTTTCTCTGAAATATCAGGAGTGAATTTAATGTGTCCGTGAAAAGAAAGCATGGATGGGTGAATCTAAGCAATATATTGATGAAGTTAATAATGGCCTAGTTTTCTTACAGAGTCACTCAGACACTAGTGCAGAGATTTATGCATTTTCCATTTGTGAAGGGACCATCCATGTATTCCAGTGGGGTTCTTTATGATCCTGCTCATGATCATTATGTTTTCTCCTTATCCTAACTAAGCATCCTTTCTGATTCAGCTACTTGGCTGTAAGAGCAGGTAGTAATTTCCATACCTATCCTGCCCTAATTCTTTCTTAGAAACTAGCACTTTTTCATTTCCTTCCTGCAACTCATGATGCATTTCTCAGAATTGCCAGATCTCATGAAGTTTCACAAACAGATAAGGCATAGACAGACAAGGACGAGAGGTAGATATGACATGGGAAGATTGTTCAGTGAAAAAGTAATGGAGAAGACAGGAATGAGAAGACAGGAATGAGAAACCTTCCAATATCCAGGCTGTGGATATTGGAAGGTCTTTAAAAGTGCAAACCACTACATCCCAGCAACTGACCTGTTCTTAGACACACTAAAGGGGAAAGGGAACACGGACTTATAAGGATCCAGTCTTGCCATTCTATACTTCAATTACATATAGTACATATTAGAGTTGTGAACTAAGTGATCTGTTAATGGTCACATTCTTTTTTGGTAGTGCTTTAAAATAGTTTCAGATTTTGGCCCCATTTCATGTCAGACATTCATGAAGTCTAGCAGAGGTTAAGATTGCATTATCCAAATTTTGTCATCCACATGTGGGGCATGGTCTCTAAACTCATCATCTTCTATAGGTATGAGATAAAAGGCATGCCCATGGTAGATTAACTATGACTCATAAGGCTTCCTGAAATACACGGGAACCACCCTCTGGAGGTGCCAGGAGCTTCCAGGGACTAGAAGAAGTACACAGAAAGACTTTAGATTAGATTCCTAAATTTAAACACCATAAATCTCTCAACAATCTCCTATAGGTTGTTCTTGTACTCTATACACACAGCACAGACTGGCTGTGATTAAGAAAAACAATTGCACAAAACAGTGTGAAAAGCAAATCTTGTCCTTTTTGATGTTGTTCCTCCCAGAGTACCAATCATCCAACCAACCCTGGCTGACACAGGAACCAGTTTTTTATTTCCCCAAGCCTTTCCCAACTTTAGTCTTAGCAGCAGGTCCCTCAGTGTTGCTTCTGTCTCCTGACACTTGTGCTTTGCTGTTTACTGTTGGAAAGGTTTAACTGCCCCTAAGCACATGAAAGGAAAATACAATTGTGCTTGTGTATGCGTGTGCATTACTATTCCTCCAAGGATTGCAACGCTTTAATATTTTTGGATTAACTCATGATCAAACATTGATGAATCATGGTATTTTACTGAAAAGCACAATCCTTAAGTCAACCACCTAATCTAAGAGAAGAAATTAAACTCTAAACCAACATAAACACATTACAAGTCATTAGTGTAATTAAAAAGGAATGTATAATTAAAACATTTGTGTATTTTAGCTCAAATTCATCTGCGGTCGGAAATTTTAATGAACTGTTCATCAAAGAAATCTCTGGAGTCTAAGGATAAGTTTAGCATAACAAGAAATTGAATGTTTTCTTCTCTTCGGCATAGGAAGCTCTGTTCCCACCGGCTTCGAAAACCAAGCTGTCATTGGCTCAAGCAAACTAATAATGATTCTAAATGGTTATGATCGCTTCAATGTTTTAAACTGATGTTATCTTTTTTATCCCTTAAGAATCATGTTTTTCATAATTACTTCTCTTTTGTCCTTTCCTTAAGCCAAATGATTTTGTAATTAGTGATGAAGGAACCAGTGATCACTCCAAGACATCTGTCAAGTTGTCATGAAGTATCTGTCCCTGTAGCTATATTTAAACTTTCTGTTTAATAGCCTCTTGCTTTATTTCACCATTACATCTCTGCGGTATCATAAGCAGGATACCCTAATGATCAAGTTCTATAAAACACGGAGCAATTAGATTGTAAGACATATTGCTCCCATGAAAGTCCTTCCTTCTCATAACGTAACTCCCTCTTTTCCCTTCCTTCACCATCCCCCAGCCCCACAAGTTCTCTTGCAGCATTCATTAGCTGTTATTAGACAAGATAACTGTGTCAACAGCAAGCCTGATGTTTGGCCATATTTCTGTCTTTGAATACTTATTTCATGAGTCTTTTGAATAAGCCTGGTGGTCTGAATAACAGCCTCATGAGTAAAATATCATAACAATATGACTGGGGTTTAGCAGATCTGCGCTACCCACTTAGATGTACAATATTGTTTTTCTAGAGTGACCTTAAACTGTTAGTGATACTCTATTTTCTTTCCCACCCATCCCCAGGGCAGGGATTGTCCCATTTTGAGTGTGTCAAGGCCTCTGGGAACCCGTCCCTGGCAGAATTCTCCAAGGGATACAGAACTATACAGAGAGATTCATAATATTACTGTAATGTACATCAAGGCAAAGCAAGGATATTATTGTGTATTGTAATATTTATTTCACCCTGGGGTATATTTTCAAGTCTTGTATGCCTTAACATAAATCAGCTTCTTTTCCTCTTCCCCATTTTTAGACTCCAGGGTATTACTCTTTGTCTTAAAAATGGTACCTTTCCAGAAATTATTCTCTAATGAGGCAGGAGAAAAATGCCTTTGAATAAACCCAAATAAAAGAGAAACATACTGGAGCACAGAAATATATTTTAAAATGAAAAAAATAAACAATAGTGTGTATACGTAGTGACACCAATCAGTGTCATGCTAGATAGATAGACAGGTGGAGACATAAATCAGATGATCATTCAGGAAAGAAAACACTCTAAGTATATGGGCACTTCTATGCTGTGATGAGAACAGAGATAGGAAATTGTAGACAGAAAGATGTTTTGCATACTGTTCACCCAAAATGAACTGAACTTTCCAAAACATGTCTTTTATGCTCTCTGTTCTCTCTGGGCCTCTGAATACCAAGCTAGAAGATAACTTATTTTACAGTTCTTCATTGTATACATTCAGAGTTAAGTTTTTCAGTGCTTCTTGGTGCTTCATCAATTCAGAATATGATATTAATGGAAATAAGGAAACAAATACTTATGATACTTATGATACTTATGATACAAACTGAATTACCCATCCAACTTTTAATATTACATAGACGCTTTTACCTCCAAATAGCTAATGCAAAGTAAGGTGAGATGAAAACATTGAGAAAATTTGCCATCGGATATTGTGACCTGGTCAAAGAAAGAGGCTGCACCTAATATTACAAGGACTATTTCAGCCAGGGAGCGGGATGGGAAATGAAGGTACATTTACCATGCCTCTTTACTAATTAACAAGATTGTATATGAAATGTGAGCAGCACTCCAGGTTGTCTTGTTCCACCACAATTTTTCTCCTCCTTGCAGGCATTTTCAGGTGAAATCCTGAGGCCTTTTTCATGCATCAGATCAGGCAAGCTGAACATAATGGTTCCTTCAGGCTTTGAATCCATGGGGCAAGTTTCAAAGTCACAAATGTAAATGAGGCACTCAGCCCCCATTGATAGTCAAGGAGAACAGGGCACCTCTCTCCCCTTTGTGTCTTTGAAAATTTCCTGCTGTAATCTATGAAGTTTTCTCTATCACCAGCTAAATTTCCATAACCTTCAGCAATGAAATGCACAGACCCTCTGGGTGAATGAACTGTGTAAGCAATTTTTTCAACTTTATTTTCAAGCTCCCATGATGGATCCATTAGTTTCTTCCTGATGCTTGGTTTATTTACATAGAGATCAAACACAGACATTATTGCAAAAAGAGAAAGGGGGTGGGAGAAGGGAGGGAGAGAATCCAGAGATAATCGAGACAAAAGTATCATGATGAAAGAGGCAAGCTCTTTGGAAACATGAGCTCTCATTTAGCCTCAACAAATCCTTTTGTCTTATCTGGGAAGGCATATATCCATGCATACACACACGCATATGCACACTTAGACACGTATACAGAATGATGCTTATTAAAGTCCTTTATAGAACTGATGCAATCAGTCACACAGCAAAAACTGTCAAAGTCAATATTTTCAAGATTTCTCCAGGGAATTCAGGCTGTGCGAGAGATGTATGTTTTTCATTAGGGTTTACACCAGCATTTGGTGTAATTAATCCTAATGTTTCAATCTTCACATAATAAGCTTATTCATAAGAATAAAGTATTGCAGAGTAATGGAAAGAAAATCCCCAACAGAAGCTGTTGTTCATGATATGTGAAGGAAGGATATATGATTCTTCCTGTGGTCATATGTTCTACTTTCTTTTCCATAGTTTTATTCCCACAATTTTCATATCTGAGAAAGATCCTAAGGAGTCAAAGGTGTGACAACTCTAGAATCTGTACAGAAGCACAGTCTGAGACACTCCCCATCCAAAGAACTGCAGTTTACGTGGACAAACGGTGCAGTAAGAGGGCTGGTAGGGTTATTAGCACTAGGCCACTATGGAGAAAGATGGGACATTCACTACGGAAATAGGGACATGCTCTGTCTTTCAGAAGACGTCTGCCCTTTGGTCTCCACAGATAGCACAGACACAGCACCTTTAGGCATATTTGCTGAGGTGATGCAGTTGTGTAGCCAGTGTAAATCACCAAACACTTCTGGGATGGAGTCCATATCCTAGAGAGATTACACTGAGCTGTAGGCTGCTGTGGCTGTGCTGCTATCCATACCAGAGCCAGCTGGGTTGAGGATAACCCAGTTACACCTTTTGGAATTAACTTCTTTTCAGACTGAAGGGCTGGTTTAGTCTATCAACCTTACAGGACGTTTCCTCTCCAGCAGCAAAACCCTGCTAAACTGTACAAAATCCTCCAAATTTAGAATCTGACATCAAGTTTGTAACCACTGATGCTTCCAAACATTCACAGTGAAAGAAAATAAGCAGTCACCTGATTAAAACCTGCTATCTGCAAGTTAATGCAGGTAATGACTTCAAGGACAGCCACAACACCTTCGCTTAATTCCTGCAAACATTCCCACAGACCCAAGGTTTCTGCTGCCTTTTCTTCAGTTTTCCATTCAAAGGCAGAGCAGGAAGGTTTCCTGCGCCCTATATGCCCACTCTAATCTGAAAGGAGGAAATGTGAGGTTGTTGTTCCTTCATGGGGCAGGGTGCATTTCTAAGTACAGGCATGGAAAGGGAAAACAAATATGGACAAGAAAGAAATTAAAAAGACAACATTTTACTTTTTATCAAATCTCAGCAGCTGGATTTAAATAGTTTAATTCATCATGGATTTGAGCATAGAAAAGGTGAAGGCTTATACTTAAGACATTCATTTATTTACTGGCAAGAACCAAAGAACTATTTCCTTACAAATTCAACATTTTTAGTAAAAAAAGAAAAAAAGAAGAAAAAGATAGCTAACTTTTTATTTGTTGGTGTCTCTCAAGCTAAGAAATGTTTTCTCTATTGAACTTTGCTAAGTAAAAAAAAATGTTAAAACATAAAAAGAAAAATAGTTTTATTTTTGGTTGGAATTGTGAATCATCTTGTCAGATCAAAATCTTTCATTCCAGGCTAAAAAAAATCCAAGAAAAAAAATTAGAGAGGGAAAAAAAAAAAGAAAGAAAGAGAGAGTACCTTGCTGGTTTCTTGACCTTTGTTTTAATTAGGGTCTCTTTCATCATCTTTACATGCAGTTTTTGTGTTTTGGGTTTTTTGTTGAATTTTTTTTTTCTTTTTCTTTTCTTCCTAATTCTCTGATATGAAAGAGACTGTAGTAATGCTTCAACCAATCCCCAAAGGTCTTTACAGATAATTTCCAGTTGCATTACTGATTTATTTTTGCTTTGACCAGATGGCTCCAAGTTCATGTGACTGTAAGGGAGTGCTTTTGATTACCCTATTTATCTCTCCCAGTGCTCAATTTAAGGGTCAAACCTTGTGTAACACATTTGCCAGATAAACTATTCAGTGCTTCTGCCTTTTGGACACCATACTTCTGACATATGCTCTGTGCTTCATTAAACACAAAAGTTATTAGGTTTAATAAATGTTTTTACAAACTCTGTTTGTAACAAAAAAATCTAAGTTTAAAATGTATTTATTTTATTCACATGTGGCTAGTGGATTGTTTTGACTTTATCACCTGGAAAAAATGGGTGAAATTGAAAGGCAGCATCCTGAATGAGACAGAGGAGGGGAAAGCAGAGAGAGGCAGAAGCTGGGATGTTTTTTTGTTCTTCTTTTTTTTTTTTCTCCCTTGATATAGGTTATAAATGAAAAGCCGAGCAGAATGTTTTTAATGAAACCAATAAAAATGCAAAGGAAGATTTAATGTTTAAAGTAACGATAAATCAAAAGTGACAACTGAAATGCAATATTGTACCATGAGATTGAGGAAATAAATTCATCCATAGGGCAGATGTGCCTGCTGTAAAAAAAAAAAAAAGAAAAAGAAAAAGAAAATAAGAGAGTGATATGGGGAAAAAAGACAAAAAGAAAAAATATTTTGAAAAGTTTTCATCATCACTGTAACAAACTAAATCTTACAAAATCAAAATAAACTATAAGTGTAGAACTGTTCGTTCAACAGAAATATCTCTGACATTCATGTGGAACAACACAGATGTATATTCACATAGAAGGGTGCATATATATATATGAATAAAAAATGTAAAGGAGCTGAAGTTCAAAACACTTAAGAATAAAAAGGCTCATAAACATATTCATAAGTTATTTCTAGTGTTTTTATGGATAGTAACATGAATAATTACACAAGACAAATAGTGGCTCTGTACCACTACCTCAGCTGAAACCTTCAAAATGAGAATTAATTACTTGGAGGAAAGACTGTCTTGTAATAGCATTGCCTGGGACTAGGACCCCTGTGATCTGAATCCCAGCTCTGTCATAATCATGCTGTGTGACCTTGCAGGATCTGCTCTGGCCTAGATTCTTCCTAGCTAAATTTAGGCAATTAACTGATGTGCCTAAGTTGGGAACTAAGCAGAGGTGGTTTTCTTCCTAGTCATTGGGTGGAAAGAGGTAACTTCCATAATTAATTCAGATTTTGTATGGACTAAATTGTACTTTCAGAGGTGCCTGTATTTTCTAATGATTAGGGAAGAATTCTAGAAGTGGCACATACTGAAACTGGCAAAACTTGTTTCTAATCTTTGGGCACAACCCTGACAAAATTCAGGCTGAATTGGACTTTCTTCAATGAAAAAAAATAATTTGGAGGATTTGGAAAGAAGTCTGATGCTTTTCAGTGTGAGTTGCCTCTCACCTAACTTCATTTATTTAAAATAGGAATAGTGATGAGGTGATTTACACTCAGGGTTAAAAACTGATTTTCCTCAATACGCAGTACAGGCCTTTGCAAATGCTGATTGTCATGGTGCACCTTTGAAAACTATATTTCACCACTGATAAAACTCCCATATAGAGTTCTAGTCCTTTTCAAAAAATGGATTGCACAGTGTGTTGTTTTCCTCCAAGGAGATAAAAGAAATTGAGAGAAGCTCAGAAAAGGGGTTGTGCTTTTACCATCCTTGAGTTCTGACAAAAAAACCCCCTCACCTGGACTTTGACCTACCTCTTGGGAAGACTGAGCCCCACAGAAAGAAAAAAATCCTACTTCTGGACCTCTCTGATGTGAAGAAAGGGTTGGGAGGGAGGTCTGGAGATAACTGCTGGACACGTTGAAATTGGCATTGTCTCTATTTGCTCACACACGTGTGTGTGAAACTTCCAGAAGAGCAAAAGTGTGCAAAGGAGCTAAATCATGAGGAAATCAAGGACTGATAAACAGAGAAAAAAAGAAAGAAAGAGAGAGAAAAGACAGAGAAAGAGACAGAGAGAAAGAGACAGAGAGACAGAGAGAAAGAAAGAGAGAGAGAAAGAAAAGAAAGAAAAGAAAGAAAAGAAAGAAAAGAAAGAAAAGAAAGAAAGAAAGAAAGAAAGAAAGAGAAAAAAAGAAAGAGAAAGAAAGAAAGAAAGAAAGAAAGAAAGAAAGAAAGAAAAGAAAGAAAGAAAGAAAGGTTATACCTGGCCTTTTATTTTTTAAATTACCTTGTACTCCTTTTCAATTTTCACTTCAGAACTGCTCTCCTCTCTTTTTTCCTCTCTCTCACTTTTTTTCCCCTTCATTATTTTAATGGCTACATCCTTGCTCTGATGTGTCAATGGTTGTGGAAAATCCTGTGAAGCAAGGGCTTAATGAAATGGCAGCTGGAACAGAAGGATAAAGTTCCTTTGGAGCAGCTTCAAAGGGGAGAGAGGGAGCAGTGTTAGCAAATGGAACAATGGTGCAGGGATGCTCATACACAGGCCAGGCACATCCAGCTGGCTGTTTAGACTCAGCACCCTAATGAGGCATGAAGCAAAATGGGTAAGTACATGGTAAGAGAGAAGAATCGAAAAAAAGATATNGTAAAGGGAAAGAAAGAAAAATAAAAAAAAAAAAAAAAAAAAAAAAAAAAAACAGCACTGCATTTCTATATATAATAACAAAATATTTATATATTGAAAAAGCTGCCAAAGCCCCTCTACTTTTCTGTTTCAACACACATGTCCTAATTTTTTGAACAAAGCCTCATAAACCCTAAATTTAGTCTCCCTTCCCGAACCTTCCCCTCCCTTCCCTTCCCGAACCTTCCCTTCCCTTCCCGACCCTTCCCTTCCCCTCCCTCCCCTTCCCGAACCTTCCCGAACCTTCCC